>JAOXJP010227186.1:0-11349 GCA_025762735.1 Platanus orientalis | reverse complement strand
ACAAATGCCTTAATATCCAAGGGCATCCGTATGCCTAGATGCTTTATGTTCTGTTGTGATGCTTAAACGGGAAGTCACCTCTTCATTCATTGTTCTTTGACTTCTCTTCTTTGGTGGACCATGCCGAAGCTGATGCAGCAGCTCTACAATATCTGGAGAAAAATTATCCCCTTTGGAAGCCCAAGTTCAAGATTTCTCAATGAAAGAAGAAAGGGGGCAGATGTCCTTAGTAGAGAATGTTTTAGGGGTTTTTCTTATTTGATTTTTCAGCATGTAATAAGGCTTTTATAGCCATAGGTTAGGGGGGTTAACGTTTAGCAATGTTTAGAGGGTAGTTTGGGTACTTTATGTTATTTTGTTTTAGTCAATTAGGGGCTTAAATAGGGCTGGTCGAGTGAGCCAATATAGGGGGTATTTTAGGGACTTTGCTTCAAAAAATTTAAAAGGGTTTATAACCCTATTGCTGTAACAAATTTTGGGCAGAATTGAATAAATAAAGAGTTTTTTTGAAACCCACGAGTGGGCTGGTTTTCTTGCTCCACAATTCCAAGGTAAGGAATCATCTCTTCCCTTCTAATCTTCTTCTTGCTCTCCCTTCTTCTCATATCTCCTTCCTCCTCCTCCCCTCCATTACTTTCTTGAATCAGAATTTTCCGTAGGCAGCACCATAACCTTCATTTATTATCTTCATCACCCTTCTCTAACCACCACACCTTTGACAAAACTCTTTCATAAGGGTGCTTATAACCCTTGGACGAACCACCTAGACAGGTATTCCATCCCAACCGACCTCTCCATATCACATAGGAGCAACAAAGAACAGGTCCAGGCGTCACGTCATCTTAGAGCAGGCTTTCGGGAATTTTTTTTATACGTTGGAGCAGGCTTTGGATTATTCTGCAGTTTTCAAGAGGAATTTGGCCCTACATTAAGAGGTAAGAGCAGTTCTTTGAAACCTTGCCTGTACGTTAGTTGGTGGTTGATTTATTGATGTTTCCGGAAATAACGGCATAGCCAATTTGAGGATTTTTCTACTTTAAATAGCTAGAGACCTCCTAAATTCATAAAATTTTGAGGAGGGTACCTTGAAGGTCTACACGGAATAATCCCAAAAGCTCGAAATTTTCTGACATGTCAGAGGAGTATTTTGGTAATTTTTCACTTTTCTGAAAAATTACGAAATTGTCACTAGGTTGAAATTTTTAGAATTAATTATTTGGGTAATTATTTGTTAATTGGAATTTACTTCAAGTGTTTTGCCTTGTGGTTTCGCATCAGAAGCACTTTTGAATGTCTTGGGCTTCCCCACCATCAATGGCTGATTTGATTTTGTGGGGAAGTCTTAAACATTAAGCCGGCTAATGTTGTCCCCAAGAGAGGAGCTTATTTAAAGTTTTGTTGGTGACTTTTAGAAGGAGAGAAACTCTAGAATTTCCAAAATATCTAAAACAGGAAATCAAGACTAACCAAACTTCTTTTCTAACGAGTAGTATAGAAAGAGATGATCCACTGTTTTTCCTCATCATTCAACAGAGAAAGCACACATTACTGAGAAATCTGCCTTTATTCCTTAAGCGGTTCACTGTCTAACACTGACACGCCTCCTAGACTCTAGTGTTTCCATCTGTTTCATCTACATTAGAGTCTAGGAGATGTACATCCTTCATGATGTAGACAACACTAAGCAACTTCTTTACGTTCCCCTACACAAGAG
This sequence comes from Platanus orientalis, assembly GCA_025762735.1. Taxonomy (NCBI): domain Eukaryota; kingdom Viridiplantae; phylum Streptophyta; class Magnoliopsida; order Proteales; family Platanaceae; genus Platanus; species Platanus orientalis. The sequence continues at coordinate 9,635 of JAOXJP010227186.1, read as the reverse complement.
AGCAAGGTTCAATACTTGTGCAAAGTGTGGGTTTTTGCTAGGTGTTTAGAGGTTGGGGTATACTTGTAATAAGGCCTTTAGAGCCATGGGTATTTAGGAATTTTCATTGTATAAGGGTATTTTTGTAATAAGACATTGTTGTCATGGGTAATTTAGTAATTTTAGAGAACCAACAAGTCAAAGTGGGGCCCTCTTGGAGTGCTGTTAGAAATCCCCTAGAAGGTCTTAATTTTTAGTAGTTTTGTTTTTAGAAAGTCAAAGTTATAGTAGTTTTAGCTTTAGGAAGCCTTAGGTATCAAGTAAGCTAGTAGTTTAGGACTTTCTAATTTGGTTTCTTGTTATTTTCTTGTGTTTGTGAGCCTATATATAAGGTTGCATGTTTTTGTATTGGTAGACATGAATTAATGAATTGAAAATTGGGTTTTCCCCTCTCATCTAATGGTTGGAACCATTAGAAACCCTATGGTTGTAACCATAGTCTTCTTTTCCCTCCCAATAAGTTGTAGCTGTTGGGTTATCCTCCTCCCTCTACGTATTTCTTCTTGCATCCCCTACCTTCTTCTTCTTCCACCTCTTTATTTCCTCCTATCCATAATCTCCTATAGTTTCATCAAACTACTAATTTTAATTTTATTCCCCATCAAACTATCCAATCTAATTCTAGACAACGCCAGTGGACACTACACTAACACTAGTAGTGGAAGAGAGTCAAGAAGTCTTGATAGCCCTTCTTATACATATACCATAATCTGTTCTTGGATCCTAAGCACAAGGATTTACAGTCTTTTATAGAACCTCGAGATTCTTAAAATCAAACAAGTATCGACAGTCCTAATCCTTTTGAAGAACAAAAAGTGTTGGAATGCAAGCCATACAAATTCTGTTTTGCCAGGCTTAAGGTAATCTCAGGTACCTTGTCTACAAATTGCCCCCTCCAATTTTAGGGGTTTTTGTTCTCTTTCAACAGGGTTTTCTTCCCCTTTCTATTGTCCTTCTATAATCCTAATTTCTTCTTAAATCTCTATGGGGTTTGCTAAGTTTCTAATTAAGAAAACCTAATCTATATTAGGTTATTCTGCTCAAAGTGTTACTACATCCTGTTCTTTTATACGTTTTATATACTTCTCCTTATCAGAATACCATGAAATTTTGCATGCACATCACTTTTATATCCAAGACCCTGTAAAATTTCAGAATTTCTAAGCATCTGCAGGGAATTTTGGTAATTTTATCATTCTGCCCAAAAACTCCAAAAACCTAATTAACAACTTTCCCTCATCTTTCTTTCCTTCTTTCTCTACTCTAATTCTTCTCATTTTTTTCTAAATTTTTCTCGTGTGATTCCTTTCTCCTTTTCCTACTTCGCTTCAAAGTTTGAAGTTATTTGGGTAAGCCTACATTATGTTATATAAAGCCTAAATTATGTCCTCACTTCCACAACACATTCTTGGGTCCACACCAACAGGATACAACAACCCTAAGCTGCTTTACACCTAACTTTGGTACCAAAGCTTATCATCCTGCATCACTTCATGTCAAAGTACCTCTTAAACTACTTTTACAAGATTGCACCCTGTAGTTCTGTCTCTTCCAGTGATGATAAGGCTTTTAACTTGTTACAATAGTGGAACCATTTCAAAGACTATACAAACCAACTGAGAGTCTAAACACCTAACTGAGAATCCAGACCCAAGTGCACCTGAGCCAATCAGGCAATTACTTAGATCTCCTTCTGGTTGCCTGGGCAACTGCCCAGATGCTGTTAAGCTGACAAACACATGAACTTGCGTATACTATATACCAGGAACAAGATTTCAATTTGATGCCTATTTCACTCTGAGAGTTATAGAAGCAGAAATTTTGCTGGAATGTTTCAAAATACTGAAATTTTTGTGGAAATTTCACTATTAATTACAGTTAACAAAGTTTAATGAAACTTTAAGGAATTTTAAGATACGCGTGATTATGTATACAGTATACACTCAGAACTATTTAAAAAAAAACACAATAAAAAAGCATCTAAGATTAACAAATGGCTACTAAACATGTCAAATTGCATGACAGCTTTACCATAAGTTTGATCTCTTTTTTTTTTATCGATAAGAGAAAGAATATTACTAAAAAGTTGGAGAAAATGTACAAGCAGTACACACCCAAAGGGGAGAACCTACCAAAAACATAAGGTGTCCCAACAGAAGTGTATATCAGAAAATTTACAACCTAAGAATAAAGGGAGCTGAGAGATCCATAAGAATAAAAGGGACAGAGCCCTTTCAGCATCTTCCGAGCCAGCAAGACTTTGCCCTCAAAGATGCACCCATTACTCTGAGCCCATAAAGACCAGCATACAATGTGGGGAATGCAATCCCACATCTGCCTCCCCGGGGTGATAGATCACCCACAAAAGCCTGCTACCATAAGTTTGATCTTAAATTCTTCTTCTTGTAAACAAATTTTATATAAATGGTTGTGAAAAGTTTACCGAGCACATATTTCTAATTTATGTATATGTATATGTTTTATAAAAGAAACAATAATAGTAATAAAAAATAATAATAATAGTAGTATCTTCTACCACTAAGAATTGGAGTGGAGTAGTTATTTTTACTATAGAATCAACAAAACAAATATACATATAGTAAAAAAATGGATTTGTGGTGGATTTTATCTTGAAAAATTAACTAAAGTAATATTAACAAAATTTCAACAATATTAGAAAATTTTCAATAAAATTTTTTGGAACTTTTGTATTCCATTGGTTTTTCATTTTTCCACCCCTAAAAGTGGGAAAGTTTTATGCTATATACCATGCTCTCATACAATATATACCTAGAGCATTTGTGTTCATTCCAGAATAAAATGAATACTCAGCCATAAGGCACTTTCCTATGCGCCTCGGCAAGTGACTCAAATGACAATAGAGAGATACCGCCCAAGTTCAACAAGTCACAGGCAGGAAGTGCATCAATTTTCTTTTTCTATCTTCTCTTCTGTGATTCAAACCCACACTCGTATGGTTCCTGTTACTTAATTCACCACCACTTTGGGTGACCTCGTCATCTCTAGTTTCTCTCTCCCCCACTGGCCAGTAGTTCTCTTGGAGGGAGTTTGGATGGCAAGCACACAGAAATAAAAGCTTCCCATTTTTTGATTTCATAGAATTTGCGGACAATCCTCTAAAGTGGAGTCTTTAGAGAAGGATAAGTCTGTCTCTTTTGTTACACATAAAAATGGCAAAGAACCGTGGCCGACGACTAGTGGTTAAGCAGATCAGTCAACAAAACAGTTTCTAGAAGATAAGTCAGCATCAGAGTGGATGACCCATGAGTTACCAAACCACTAGAAACTGAATTGGTTGTGGAATATTTGAATTTTGGGGGGAAGAAACGAAATGTGATCCACTTACCCATGACAGGAACTGCAAATAACTGTTTCAAGGATCATCTATAAAAGGAGAAGAAAGACAAGACAGAAGAAATCGCCATCACCAGACCACAAACAAAATCAATCTGACTGCATCATGTTTATCCTAAATTCCTAGCCTAATATCAGTTTTAGTAGTTTACCTTATGTTGATAACTGTTTCGAATATCCTCAAGTTCTGAATCATTGTTATTGCTCTGTGATTGCTCCAACCCTATAATTCTTAAACTCTCTATAAGTTTATGTTTTCGAATTCCTATCATATTATTTGCATGTTGTGTTGTTGTCATTGTAGCTATAACTATTTGCATGGTATATTGGTATGTGGTATTTTATGTCTTTGATCTTCAAGGCAGAAAGAACCTACTTAAGGGAGAACCCTTCCCTTCGTAATTGCCTGATTCATCATCTTGATTGGTGGCTAACCAGACGACCAAAGATAAACTTTTCTGGTTTTCTTGCTGTCTAACTTGGCCCCTGGGATCTCATGCGCACATGGCATTGGCACGCCCGCGTAACCAATTTTACAGCCAACATCTTTACGTCCTCAATAAAAATTACCTTATTTTAGATATGTTTATGACCACAACAGAACCCCATGCTTTTTTCTGCCCACACCATGCATAACAATCCGTGATATATTCATTCCAAATGCCATAAAAACGAACAATCAGACAAAAAAGGGGGGCGAGGGGGGGATTATTCCGTTTCCATGTGAATTCCAAACACCTCCGAAGAAAATGGTGCTCCCTCACAAATATAGAAAATAAAATAAAAACAAAAAATATCCATCTATGCAATCAAAACGATAAACTATAAATATGCCATGGGATTGAAATCCTATGTTTGAAATTTGGGGAAGAATTCATATATCGATAAATTCCCAGTCGATCAAGTAGCTAATGTGTATTTGTACTAAAAACTGAGAAATATTGAACTGTACAAACATGCAGAGAACGGAATATCCAAACCTCGAGCAACGATTCAACCCGGCAATATATAAACCCTAGTTTTCTTTCTCTGATGAAAATGTTCTACGCAAGTAACAGAAGAAGAAGAAGAAGCAGAAGGAGACGAAGGCGACATTACCTTCGGCTTGGACAAGAGTGAAAAGAAATCGAAATCGAGCGGAGTGTCTTGCTCTGCTCCAGGTTCTACCTCTTCTTCTACCATATCATCTTCCCACATCATTTCTTCACCCAAACGGAGACGCAGAGCGCAAAAAGTGAGAACAGCAATAAGGAAGCGTTTGAGTTAACAACCAACCTCAAGCAAAGTGAGAATATCTCTCCTCTGTTTGCTTTCCCTTGTATGTAAGAGGAGAATTTTCTAGATAAAACCTGAACCGCCAGGGGTATTTTAGAGATTCCATATTCCATAGTTTTCCGTTTCGTTGAGCATTTCGGTCGTTCTCTCTAGAAAATTTGCGCGAGGACATTTCTGCCCCTTACCGACCTTTTCTTGTATTTTTTTTTTTTATTTTGACCGCTTTTTTTCAACTTCAACGCATCCACGTCGCTAAAAGTTAAAAACTCTCTTCAAAAAATCAAAACGCTTGATGACGTAACATGTACTAAACAGCACCGTCATTTGCCGCCAAGTTTTTAACTACAGAGGATCTTTCGCCATTGAGGAGATATATTGGTCGTTTTCTGGCAAGTTAAAAAGTATCCATTTGTTCTTCCTGTCAGAGTTCGAATCATCTCAAGAGCATGCAACCTTGTCAAAGGTGCTTCGACCATAGTTTTGAAAACGGGACCAGGCGCTCGGATCCGGTTTGATTGTAACTGGCATCTAAAACGGAATCTATTTTAACAAAAACTACATATATAATCGGTAAAACTTGTCAAAAACTGTTAAAAACCGGATGGTTTTTCATGAATCCTGTTCTAATGAAATCAATCAGTTTTTTATTTTTTTTAACAAATTAATAAGAAAAAATATTAGAAATGCATCTTTCCAAATTTTAATTCTACTTTTCATGATTTTTTCTTTTTGTATTTTATTACACTTTTGGGTATGTTTAAAAATTAAAAACTCGGTCATAAGCTTAATGCATCATGAATTGTTTTATTTTGTGACATTTTATTACATTTTACTTATATCCATCGACCTTAATGGTTCAATAGCCAGTCCAGTTTTCAAAACTATGGTTTCAACAAATAAAAAAGAAAATGGTCTGTCCAGGATTTGGTCCATGATGGTGTCTTGGACACTAGGGGACGACACATGGAAGAAATGATTGGGCCTTTGAAATTTTGTTTAACCTCACCCATTTTCTTTCCCATGTCATCTCCTAATGTCCAAGACACCATCTGAAGACCAAAATCTAGACAAAATATTTGTTCCCCAGTAAATATATAATGGCACAATATCCTCTGCCGATATGTGGCAATACACAAGGGGGTGGGGTCTATTCACTTTTGGGATGTCCCATCACTCCCAAAAGTGAACGGGTCCCAACCCCTGTATCTTGTCTCACAGGGCGTCACAGAGGATATCAACCCCAATGTAACACCTTTTTTAACATATTTTTATTTACCAAAATACCCTTTATCAGGCATCTCAACGAGGTAGATTTGTGTCTGTTCCCCTAAAAACTGCTAACCTTCTCCCCTGACCACACAGGGGGGGGCATCAGTGCTGAAAAGTAATTTACATTTTTTTGGGGGGGAGCACATATCACTTTTCAGTGCTAACAGTGGTTAGAGTTAGTTAAGGGGAGCGCTCTTAATCCTCTTTGCATCTCAACAAGCAAATATCCTTCTGTATGCCCAAAACAAAATGAGCCACATGGTTGACATGAGAAGAGAATTATACATGTGGATACTTCAGAGGGTCTCTAAATAGGTTGGATATGCCGCGTCAGCCTTCCATGTGTTAGACATTCCTCTCCACAAAGAAATGCTTCATATGGAAGTTGTTGCAGTTAAAACAGTTGCGATCCGGTAGTTTGGTCGTTAATTTGTTTTCTACTACAATTGTTGACTAAAAACCGATAATAAATAAATATTACAACTTGAAAAAAGTATTCACTGTGATAGTAGGCTTTGTAATTTTTAAAACAGTAAACAAATAAATAAAAAGGTCAAACAACCTACCATTTTATATAATCATTATTTTGAACATTCGGTTCAAAGATTGATCGCAGCCATCTTGATTCTAGTAGAGTGTCTTTGGACCGTGAGATAAAATTTCAGCATCTTTTCCACCAGTCAATGTATGTGAAAGAATTTTGATTTAGTGCTCTAAGGTGACATTTCGATTTGGTTCTACCTAACATCCTTCCTCAACATTATACAATTGACCCTCAGATAAAGAATATGCAATCGTAGTGGATATAATTCTTGTTGGTTTTTAGACCAATGGTTTCACCAATAGTGGATTAGGGTTTTCAATCTCCTTTTTTTTCCTTTTTATTTTTTCCATCTCCTTGTCAAATAGTTGGATCTCACGCAAAATAAAAAATGAAAATAATGGATCTAGATGTTAAATTTTAAATTCCCCTTCTCCTTTTTCACCTGTTTCTTTTCATTTTCATTGAATTTTGTGACTTGTGCAATAGGCAAAAAAGTGAAACAATGGATTGGATCTAAATGCCCCGTGCCCATAATAATGTGATATGGCCATCAATGGGACTATGGGTTTATGAGTTGGTGTTTTCGGTTCATTTGTAATCATATAATTTTATAATGAACAAATATATATCTATTCAAATCAAACACACATAGATCCATATTTGCCATAAGTGAAAAATAATGCAGATTGAATATGGATAATTTGCACCCAAGTTGTAGATGTTGAAATCGCAATGACAAGGCCAAAAATGAATTTAGCTGAATTAGTGAAGAACAACACTAGTGCTTATGATTCAACAGAAAATAAGGCCCTCTATAGGGTAATTGAACCCATCATGCATAAACTAAGGAGGGTATACTTGAGGGATTTACCTGCTTTCCCACCCTTTGATTCAATAAATATTGATGGTGATGAAAGGTTCGTAGCTTCACCACTTGTCTCAACGGATAAAGGTGAGCAGTCTTTTTTTTATCAACAATGAAATCGGGCAAACATTACACTACAACCCCTTGACCAATTGGACTCGATTTAAGGATAGAAGCAAGTATCAATACTATTTGGGTTGCCATACCGGCAAAAAGATATATATATATATATATATATAATTTTCTCTTATTCCCCCCCCTTTTTTTTGAGGGGGTGGGCCAATAATGTACTAAAATACATAAAAAAATATATTATTGTATGTTAAGAGAAATGAATATATATACATGTATATATGTATGTATACATGATATTTTATATAATGATACATCATCTTTTTTTTTGGGTGAATGATACATAATCTGTTATTTATTATAATATATTATACTAAAAGTAAAGGGGTTGGTACCCCTCTTTTTTTTCTTTGTTATTCATTGTTTTTTATTTTTAAGAGGTGCAACATGGACCCTTCCCACCCATCTCTTTTAACCATCGTTAAAAATAATGTTACTCTTAATCATTATTTAAATAAATAAATACTCTCTTTCATTCTCCCTCTTCCCAATACATTTCTCTCTTCCTCTTCCGTCATGAAAGCAACACATTGCACATCCTGAGCTGTTAATCGCAAGATCCAGGGGCTTCAGATAATAAAAGGCCAAGCCAACGAGTTTAGTCAATAGAATACAACCATGGAGACTATGTAGTTAACATGGATTCAACGATTGATAGTCAATCAAATATGTAGTTCATCTGGTGTTGGTTTAGTATTCATTTTTTTATAAACATCTTGCATTGTAAATGGTTCAGAGAATTATTACATGTTTTAAATTTGTGGTTCAAGATTTTGAGTTTTTGGAATTTGTTGATTTGTTAGAATTTCTTTTAAATGTTTGTTTTTTAGATTGACGTCTTCTATGCAAATGCAAACAAATAAATAAAACAATTCTTATGATAAATCATTGAATACAAATTTCAAAAATGGTATATCAAGATTTTTCTCAAACTCTCACAATTTTTTGTCAATTTCACTGCTTTTCTAGATTATGGAGTAGATATAAACTATATACGTGAATGCCTTATCCCTACCAAATACTGTGAATTTGCAAATTATTCAATTTCAACAATTACTAGTAAATCACATACAATAAATTACAAATTAACCAATGCCTATATTTGTAAAAACAAAACCTATTTCCCTGTCTCTTTTGTTATTGTCAAAGATCTACAATAATAAATGATATTAGGTACCCCCTACTCCAAATCTCTTGTATCAAACACTCACTCCACCTGTAATAATAAACAGTGAATTTTTAACAAAACTTTCTAATGTCTCAATAGTCCTAACAAAGATAAAAACATAGAACCAACTCTTAATACTCTGTCCAAAAAATCATCACCTGAAAATATCTCACCTTCCTCTTTCCTTGAAAATTCAGAATCTGAATCAAAACAAAACCACTCAAATCCAATCATTAACAAGTTATCCCAACCTAAGTACTATAACAAAACAAAAAATTATTATAACAGACTAACACCTGTTGATCTACAAAACAAATAAACAATTCTATATAATCAAAAATATGATGGAAATACAATATATGAATGGAACATAGATGGACAAATAGAATATCAAGTGAGAAACACTTTACAACAAATGACAATCTATTCAAATGTTTGTTATGTCCATGGACATTCACAAAGAGTTATATGCTTATCTATAACTGTCAATTTCACTGGATAGTTATTCAGACGGTGGAATGACTATTTTTCCAAAAAACAAATAAATCAAATTTTAAATGTCGTCCAATTAGATGGTAATGGTCAATCAATTTTATCAAACTCATGACAAACACAACAAGACTATTTCCCAACATTAATCATCGATCTTCTCACACATTTTGTACGAAAAGTTTATGAAATTAGCACAAAGAACAAAGAAATTTTAATGAATTTAAGATGTCATACCTTATCAGATTTTAGATGGTATAAAGATACATTTCTCTCAAAATTTCGTCAACTTGACAATTGTACTCAAACATTTTGGAAATAAAAATTCATATTTGGCTTACCCAAACTCTTCGGAGAAAAGGTTAAGCAAAAACTAAAAAAAATTTATGGAACCATTGATTATAATTATTTTACATTCAGACCAATAATTCAAATAATAAATATAACCACTCTTCAAATATGTTCAGATATAAAACTAC
>JAOXJP010227185.1:0-11349 GCA_025762735.1 Platanus orientalis | reverse complement strand
ACTCATTTCAGCATTGAAAAGTGATTTGCATTTTTTGGGGTGTGTGCTTATCACTTTTCAATGCTGATGTGAGTGATTACATGCCTTTGAACATGAATTGTGCACAGATTTTGAGTGCACAGAATCCAGAGCGCGGTAAGGGTCACCACTATATGCTACGTATTGTTTAATCGTCACTTAATTTTATAAAAATCAAATTATTCATTATTTACATTTTATAAAATACTTAATTTGATTTTAATAAGAATATAAATCGGTATAGAGTTTAGTAAAAAAAATTGTATAAAGTTGTAGCATTTATTAGACCTTTGACAACATTAATTATGACCTATACTAGACTATTGACACGGTTTGACAAAACTAATATGATTTGTACAATGCTACTGAATGATGTATTTTATAGATTTTTTTTATTTTTTTGGCATTTGATATTTTTTGAATTTGGTGACTTTCTACAGGCGTTTAATTTTGAATCACTTTTTTTTTTTTTTATTTGTTTGTTTTTTTAACCTTTTTAACTTATATGCAACAAAACCCAGCGTAAGTTCAATTTGATAAATTTACTAAGATAAGTGAGTTGAGTCGAACCTGAGTTGAATTTGACCCTTCTGCTTGTGACAAACTTGAGCCTGATTTTTGTGTAATGAGCTTGAGTTGAGTTAACCAAAGCTTGGCTCGTCGCCACCACCCCCTAATTGTTGACAGCTCAATTTAACACATTTCCTTGGTTTTTGAATTGACCATTCATAACTTGGATTTTTTTATGGGGAGCAAAGTTTCTGTCTCCAAATTTGTCTGTCCCAATATGTCTCCACATCACCGTTTGACACATGATTTTTGTTTTGAATTGATGCCTCTTTTCCGGTACTTACTTTTTCATTTGAACATTTTGTTTACAATTTTAACTTTATACATCTCTTTTTTGGGAGCAAATGTCTTGTCCAAAAACACCAAAGGATGTCATATGGAATAAAATGGGTGAGAATATGAAATTTCATCCAACTCTTACCCATTTTATTCCATAAGGCGTCCCTATCGTTCCAGACGCCAAATCCTAGACAAAACATTTATGGGAGCTTCTAAATACATCCCTAAAATTGTCTTTCATACCCCCCTTTTTTCCACTCCCCTTTTTTTCTCTTCACACCCCTCCCTATTTAAAATATCCTTCTTATTTTATCACCACACCCCCACTTCTCTATCCCCTTCTTCCTCTTCAGTGGCGATGACGGCCTCCCTTCTCCACATCCCACCCCTCTCCTTCCTTCTGTTTTTTTTTGGACATATTTGACCCACACAAAAGCCTAGCCGAATAGAAGGCTCTTTGTTTACTGAAAAAAAAAAGAAAAAAAAAAGGAGAGAGAGAGAGTGGATTGCTACCTCCGGGGTGTCCTCACGCTGGGGTGATTTCATCATTGCTATCACTGTCAGAAGCAGGAGGGAGGGGAGGAACGTAACAAAGAAAGAGGTAAGAGGGGAATGAGGTGTGGAGAGAAGGGTTAAAATGATAATTTTAAACATGAGTAATGATTGGAATTTTGAAAAAAATTAAAACAAGAGATGAAAAGAAATTTTGGAGGTGCTATTAAGAGCTCCCAACTTCATTTGAACATTGTTTTTACAATTTTAACCCTTTACACCCAACCTTTTGTGTATGGGGACACGAGGATAGGTAAATTTGGGGATAGATCATTTGCTCCCTTTCCACCAAATTAGATGGTTGGACTCCCCTACCCCCTCGAAGGATTTGGTACAATCCTAAGTCTGTTTGGCATACCGACACATCTATGTCGAAAAGTGAAGAACATCCCCCCAAAAGTGTAAATCACTTTTTCAATACTGATGTGTTAGCCCCTAATGTCAATCTAACCTAGGTCACACCAAATTCCAGCCTACACTAGTCTTAGTTTGGATCTCTTTTTTTTTCCTTTTCTTTGATAACAATTATTCTCATTCAAAAGACTACATTCATAAAAGTACAAAATGTTGTTATTGTTTTCTAAAGATATCATGTCAAGATAACATCATGCATGAAAAGAAGAGAAAGTCAAATCCAACTTATTCTTTACCAAAATAAATAAAAATTATAATATTCTATAAAAAATCTTCATATGTAAAACTTTCCTCAAATCTAAGCCTAGTCTCAAGCTCACTTTGTAAAACAAAATCAAATTAAGGCTTGGGCTTAACTCTGCAAGCATTAAACAAAGACTTGAATTTGGTTTGTGACAAGCCAAGCTAGCTCAACTCATTGACAACCAAAGTGAAGAGGAAGTTGGTTGCTGTATTCTCTATTTACATGTCTTAATTTCTCCCAAATGTGGATGAATTTTCATCCTACTTGAAGTAATCAGAGTTTTTTTCGAAAAGAAAAAGAATTAAAGGAAATTGATTCAAGTTGTCAACCATTAGCTACATAAATACCAATAAAAGTTGGAACAGATCCTCTCCTCCTTCCTAATGACCTGTTAAACAGGTGATACAACATGATTGGTGGGAAAAAGTGAATTACAATTTTTGAAAGTTGATTTTCACTTTTTCCTGTCAATCATGTCATTCCACCTGTTAGACAAGACCTTAACATGTCATCATTTTCAAATAAAAGCTGTCTTTTATCTGTCTTTAAGAAATAAATGTTGTTTTTTTTTTTTTTTCATGGGGGAGTGTCATTATAATTTTGTCTAAATACCCATACGGCTGTTCAAGGTCACGTAAGGAATTCTTGTCCCAATAGCAAGACCAGGTAAAGATCATAATGCCAAGTTCATAATTTGAGTCAATTCACACTTGATTCACAATGCATGCTCTAATTCCGTTTGAGCCAGGTTTTTGTGCACATTAAATCCATGTGCAAAGTGTGCACATGGATCAAGGGGTGGACACATCAGTGCCAAAAAGTGTTATCACTTTGGATGCTGATGTGTCCATCCCTTGACCTATGTGCATGCATTGCACACAGATTTTGTGTGCACAAAATCCGGACCGATTCCATTTCCTTCAAGTTAATGAAAAGGAGTGACTTACAATAAATGAATAAATAAAGTGTCCAGTATTGATTCAATACTATTCATTCAATTTGTAAAATGGATTTTCAATAATCAAATTTGTTTAGTTCGTTAATTCTATTGGAATAGAGACATATTTAGGGTCATATCTGCCATCCCAGGTTGTCATATCTCTCCTATTCTACTTCAATCCAAGTCAATTTTGGTTTAAATTTTGAATCCTAAATTAAAATAAAATTTTGATTTATGTACATCACTTGGTTTTGTTAATTAATTTGCAATGAAATGGAAATCACGTATTATTTAGTATTTTCTGGTAATTTAAACAGAAGTGACATGTAAGTTACTTTTTCTTATACATCAGACCATCCCTCCAACCTCCATTCAAAATGAGAGCATCCTTGAGAGGAAACCCGAAATACAATACTTTTGTTGGGTTGTATGTCACATCTACAATGGCCTGGCCCTTGTAAGATCCTTTAGAGGCTTACCCTAGGGAGGGTAAGGTCGAATCTCTTTGACAGAATTCCACTATTATGTGATGTTGGATGTCTCTTCTGTCAGTTGTATGGGTCCCACTGTATAAAGTGGGTGTATGTGAATTTGAGTTGTGCGAGTCACATTCTATTCCCAAATTTGTCTGCCCCTGTGCCCTCACACACAAAGAGGGGTGTATAAGGTTAAAACTATAAAAAACGCTTGAGATTGTTTCTAGATTTTTTAAAGTTAAAAAATTTCAACAAATTAAGCTGCACATTTTCAATTTTGTCTATTATTTTACCATATATCAACCATTGAAATCTTTTGAATGATATCTAAACTTTAACATTCTAGAGAGAATCTTGGGAGCATAAAAATGGTTTTCAAATAAAAAAAGTACCCCAAAAGGGGGTATATGGAGTTAAAACCATAGTTTTGAGAATTGGACAGATTGAACTGGTAAAATGGATGGTTTAGATTTAATCGGATTCAACCAATGGTTTATATGATCTAACCGTGGTTTTGCTTCATATAAATAAAATGTAATAAAATACCACAAAATAATAAAAATAATCATAATGCTAAAGGCTTTTGATTGGATTTTTAATTTTTAGACATACCAATAAATTTAATAAAATAACAAAAAATAAAAACAATTCATGGAAAGTGATATTAGAATTTGGAAATGCATATTTCTAATTTTTTCTTCTTTACTTGTTAAAAAAAATACAAGCTAGATATATTTGAATTGGGTTCGTAAAAAACTGGCCGATTTTCATTGGTTATATGTGGTTTCTGGCATATTACAGCTTTAAGCTTATACATAACCATTAAGGGTGTCGGTTCAATTGGGTCAGACCGTCCAATCTAATTCGGTTTTCAAACCCATAGTTAAAACGATTAAAAAAAAAGTGTTCAGATGAAAAAGTAACTACCTAAGAAAGGGCATCAAATTCAAATTAAAAAAATATCAATAAATGTCAGCTGTGATGTGGGGACACGTGAGGACAAACATATTTGGAAATAGAAGATACTTTCCCAAAATAATTACTTTCTGTACAGGATTTGCTCTCCCATTGCCAACTAGAGAGATATCAGCCAACACGTGAGACCAAAGCTTGATAAAGGGTATGTTGGTAAATGCACATTTAGCTGAAATAGAATTAAAATAGGTATGAAGCTTTCCACCAGATTGGAATCCACATAACACCTGGACCCACTTTAGATCGGAAATGACATTCCTTGGATTCTGATCCAACAGTTGACAGCTCGGTAAAGCTACACTCATACATACCAAATCACAACTCAACTAACCAACCACCAGATTCACAAATCGCCTGAATCTTGGACTGACGGACCCCACAATGACAGTCTTACATTTGGACGGTTAGATCCACCACCACGTCATCTTTACGGCTCCCACTGCATCATTGTTTTTAGAATCCATACACCACGCGTTCGCTACTTTGCGCTTGAAAACCGTTCCAGAAAAGTATCCTGTCCTTTTCACCATCTTCCCGTTGCACCCCCATTAGTGTTTCAGCTTCCCGGCGTCTCTGCAACATTTCGTCGAACAGGTAGGATCTTGCTTCCTTTCTAAAGGGTTTCAAGCTTATCTTCTCTTGCATGTTAATCTTTCCATTTTATTTTACTTTTTTTCTAGTATCTGTAGAGTTTTTGAGTGCATTGGATGGCCTTGAACTTAATCTATAGTTGGAATGATTTTTTTGGCTTAATTTTTGGTGGTTTATACTGTGAAAATGCATAATAGTTCTTAGTTTTGTGTTTTTATATATATATTTTTTGTTTTTATTTTTTATATTTGGGTGATCTGTATTTTTAACTTGAAGACTTACTTTTCGACCCTCTACCCAAAAAAAGAATGAATGAATGAAAGAACTCTTACTATTTGATCCCTTTTAGTTGCTTGATTCTATGTTTATATGAAACAGTTAAGCAAGGAGGGAACTCTACATGCATGGCTATGTGCTAGGTTACATAGTTGGGTAATCATAATTAATGGAGGCATAATGAAAGAAACCCTCTGAACTGTGTTTGCATTGTGTAAATGTTACCAAGTGTTGTAATATCCCACATGGCCTAGCTTGAGAAGGATCCTGTGTGCTTATACGTAAGCACCTCCCCACTGGGCTTGATGCGTTTTTTGGGGAGTGACCCCTGTTGGGACGCCTGAAGAACAAAACCAGGGTGGAAGAGTGGGCCCATGTTGGGATGCCCAAAACCAGACAATAGTAAACCAAGGTCTGGACACTTTATTACAATTGGTATCAAAGCAGGATCAGCTTTGTAATTTGCACATGGGGACGTGTGGCCCTCTAATGGGGGTGGATTGTAACAGCCCACGTCGCCTAGCTTGAGAAGGATATATACTTATTTAAGCACCTCCCCATTTGGCTTGACGCATTTTTGGGAGAGTGGACCCTTGTTGGGATGCCCGAAGAACAAAACTGGGATAGGAAAGTGGCCCCATGTTGGGATGCCCAGAACCGGATAATATCAAGCCAAGGTCAGACAGGGTAGTTACAAGTGTACACAAGCTGCTTGATAAAATATCTGATAGAGAGAAGTTTGGCCATATTTAGGCTAATTCCTAACTTCAATCGAGTGTGCTCATTTCAGATGTTGTCTTTTTTAATCTTTGCACTCCTCCACTTCAGCATCCTTAGATGCTCATTCTTTGAACATGTTATTTCTTGGTATCTCAACCTTTTGCAAGTATAAACCCTTTTGTTCTTGTTTTTGTTCCACCCCTTCCTCTATTAAGATGGTTAATCTTTGTGAAGTTGACTTGGTTTATTTATGTGAGATTACATTGCAGTCTTAGCCTTCAACTGATGTTTCTGATTATGATGCTCAATGTGTTCTCTTGTTTTCATTTATTATTATTATTTTTCACTTATCATTTTTTTTATAAGCAAGTAGGTCAGTGGTTAGTAATTAATAAGTGAAGAAGGGTTTGGAACCCAGGTCTGTGGTATTACCCCCACAGACTTGACCACCATTACTCATCATGATGCTTAATTTCATTGATTATCTCACATTTATATTCTTTATTTAATGTTGGTACTTTTCTAACACTTGGTGCATCATATGTTACAAGTCCAATGGACTACGATTCAGAAGAAGACTCAGAGATCAGTGAATCTGAGATCAATGACTACAAAGAGAAACCATATGAACAATTGCGGACTGGAAGGCTTAAAGTAAGGTATTCGGATGTCGCCTTTAGATGCCCCTTCTGTAAGGGAAAAAAGAAGCAAGATTATCGCTTCAAGGACCTCCTTCAACATGCTTCTGGAGTTGGAAAAGGCTCATCAAATAGAAGCGCAATACAAAAGGCAAACCACCTTGCCTTAGCCAAATATTTGGAAACTGACCTAGCTGATGCATCGGGTCCATCACAATCGGTGGTTGAGCCAGAACCTGTAACTAAGCCCCCTGAGCAAGATGATTTGTTTGTTTGGCCTTGGACAGGAATTATTGTTAACCTTTTCACCAAGCAGAAGAATGGCGCTGAAGGGAGTGGATATGCATCTTTGCTTAAAGAGAAATTTTCTAAATATAAACCTTTACAAGTTCACATATTATGGAAAGAAGAAGAGAAGACTGGATATGCTGTAGTAGATTTCAGTAATGACTGGACCGGATTCAAGGATGCTATGGAATTTGAGAAAGCTTTTGAAGCTGATCACCATGGTAAAAAGGACTGGAATGAACAGATAAATGACTGTGGTTCCAATATTTATGGATGGTTTGCACGTGCAGATGATTATAATTCAGAGGGGCCAGTTGGCGATTATCTCCGCAAGAAGGGGAACTTGAAAACCATCTCTAATATCGTGCAAGAAGCAACACAGGAAACGGACAGTATCGTGGCGAACCTAACCAACAAAATTGATGTCACAAATGAAAATCTAGATGAATTGCAGTACAAGTACAATGAGAAGACTATGTCCTTAAGTAGGATGATTGAAGAGAAGGACAGGCTACATCAAGCTTATAATGAACGTCTGTACCACTCTCTCTCTCTCTCTCTCTCTCTCTACACACACACACACACCATATTCTTACTATTCTTGCATGTTTATCTCTTTATCAGAAATGAGGATGTTGCAGCGCATGTCACGTGATCATACTCGTAGGATTTTTGAGGAGAATGAAATGCTGAGATATCAGTTGGATTATCAGAGAAAAGAACTTGAGTTGCGGTGCAAAGAACTGAACAAACAGGAAGCCCAAAATGAACGTGAGAGAAGAAAACTCGACGAGGAGATGGAAAAGGTGAGACTTCCAAGTCAAGATTGGATTATATTTGAGATGTTCATCGATACTATCATCAACTGTTTCAAAGATTCAGTAGCTAAAGTTCTTAGCTTTTGGTTGCTGTGGAAGATGGTCTCGGCCTGTATTTGGCAGATATCAACTGGATAACTGAGAAGAAAATATATTCTTTTTCTCCTTGTTGAATGTGAATAACGAAATTGTTGTTCATGGTGGACAGAATAGTTTTTGTGTCATATATGTTGTACCCTTGATCCATCCATGAATCAACTCCAGGAGCATTTAATTTGGATTGGTGGACAGTGGACCAAAGATCATACAGATTAGGCAGACTTATGATTCCTAACTATCCAATATACTGGCTTTCTTGCAGATTTCTCTGTTCAGAATGTGGATGATCATCCAAATTTTTTATTGATGCGTGTTTAAGCCACCGCATATGGGTTGCAGTATAAAGTTTCATAACTTTGATGTCGTTCCCAGTACATTTTCTCAAGTGTTCTGTATCTTCAATTTAAATGAACTAAAACTACTATAACTGTATTTTGAGAAAAGGGATTTGATGATAACCACAGCTGCTGGTGAAGATTTTATGCATATTTCAGTAGTTTTGATTATGTATAAAGATTCTTGATAGTTGATACTAATATCATTTATTGCCCTTTCAGAATGTTGTAAAAAACAATTCACTTAACATGGCATCCATGGAGCAGAAAAAGGCCGACGAGAATGTATTGAGGCTGGTAGAAGAGCAAAAGGTGTGCCACATGGTGTAGGAAAATTATCCTTCAAAAGATAATAAACAATTCTTTCTTTGTTTAGATTATGTAACTACTCATTTAACTGGGATTATAATTGTGCAGAGGGAGAAAGAGGTGGCTTTGAATAAGATATTACAACTAGAGAAGCAGTTGGATGCCAAACAGAAATTGGAGTTAGAAATTGAGGAGTTGAAAGGGAATTTACTGGTGATGAAACATATGGGAGGTGAAGATGATACAGGAGTTCAGCAGAAGATGGATGAAATGGTCAGGGAATTGGAAGAAAAAATAGGGGATTTGGATGATTTGGAGGCCCTGAATCATACTCTTATTGCCAAAGAGCGGCAGAGCAATGATGAGCTACAAGAAGCTCGTAAAGAATTAATTTCAGTAAGATATTATTATTATTATTATTATTATTATTACTATTATTTTGTTCAGAATCACACCTACCTAGAGGGTCACAATGGGTCTGTTAAATGCATGTTGGGTAAAAACTAGCTCATTCCAATAATCCAATCTGATTATTAGTTGGCTTGAGTATGTCAACCTGAACCCGGAAAAAAGGTTGGGACAGCTGGTTGGTTCATAGCAAGAAAATGTCCAATCTGAACCTAACCCAATTGTGAAATGGGTTGAGTTTTGCCAACTGAACACTCCCCTTCCCCTAAAAAAAGAAAAAGAACTGGGTAGTTGACATGTCAGGTCAAGACTTGCTACCCTTATACCTGCATATAGATTCTATTAACTGGTCTATAGATAGAATATCATGCTACATGCCAGGCCAATAGCTAACATGAACCTGATCCGGTTATAAAACTGGGTGAATTATGCTGACCTGAACCCAGAAAAATAATTCCCACCCTTGAACTTACATATGATCTGTATGTAACTGATGTCCGTAAATAACATTTTGCACTACATGGCACACATGCAAGGGTCTGGAACAACCATTCGATAGTTCCATTTATGAGATTTCATAGGTCAGAACTTGACCATCAACGGATCATAGCCATTCGATCTACCAGTCTTTTTGACAGTAAAAAACTATACAGTTTGTGAACAGTCTTGAGAAAGTCAGTCTATATAGATCTTTTATTAGAGATCATCTAATCAAGTTGATTGGTTTTACTTATATCTCCCTCATAATCCATATGACAATGGACAGATGAATAACTGATAAAACACTTCTATTGCTTCTTAGGGTTTGACAGATATTTTGAATCGTCAAACTTTAATTGGAATTAAGAGAATGGGAGAGCTCGATGAAAAGCCATTTCAAAATGCATGCAAGCGGAGATTTCCTACTGAAGAAGCATTAGTGAAGTCTACTGAACTCTGCTCCTTGTGGGAAGATTATCTCAGGAAACCAGAATGGCATCCATTTAAAATTATTAATGCTGAGGAAAATACCCAAGTATGTATCCGTCTTTGTCATCCTTCTTGTACTACAGCGGCCTATTATGTAATGATCTTGCATTCCTATGCTTGTGTTTGAGATGTCCTCATCTTTTGTATCATTTTTATAGTTTCTGGTTGGTGTGCTGTATGCATTAGAAATGTTTAGTGTTGCTCTAATACTGTCTTTAATTAGCCTGCATGGCTCATTGTTCATTAATGCTTGTGGACATGCATATGCTTGCATGCAATTATTTGAAGACAATATATATATATAATGGTATAACAGGTAAAGTCTCCACTAGGAGAGGGGAGAAACATTCTTAATAACCACCAAGGAATGTTGGAGAATCATGCATTAGCCAAAGATAAACGGGAACCCCGCTTAGCTAGACCATGGGCTGTTTTGTTTGCCTTCCTATTAAGGAAATTAAATGATTGGATTAAAGTTGGAGAGATTATATCTTAAGTCACAAATCATATTACTTACTTCCAATGGGACTAAGTCTTCTGAATTCTTAAGAAACTGAAATAAGGAGAGGGAGTCACCCTCCAAAATGATATGCTCTGCTTAAGTGCTAAAGCTAATTGGACACCCAGGTAGGCAGCTTGAGCTTCTGCCACTAAGGCTGACAACCTAGCCTTTGGTTCAGCATGAGCCAGTAGCAATAAGCCTTTCCTGTCTCTCACTATTGCACCACTATAATTGCTGAGTCAGAATTCAACCAACAAGCTCCATCAAAATTAATCTTTACCCACCCTAGGTTGGGCAGGACCCAAAAAGATTTCTCATCATGATTTTCTATCCTTCCTTTAACCAGTAATTTGGCTACTGGATTTTCTTTGGTTAACCTGCTTGCACTAATGTTAGTACTCACAATTTTTAAAGGGGTATTTAAAATAAAAAGTCTTCCATTCTTCCAGATGAACCAACCATAAATACTTATCATTTCAAAAACATTATTCTTTATTGAGTTTGGACCTGGGCATATGTCCATAATATTTGTAATTCATTCTCTAAATGATTGACTAAGGTTGTGGGTGGTTCTTTAGGAGAGCAGAGAGGAAAACCAGACTTTCACTGCTTTGAACAGTGAAAAAGTCAACAGGCCATAGCCTCAGGCTCTTTGTTGCACACTGGACACAAGAGATCATCTATTTGGCATCTCTTTTTTAGATTTATCCTTATGGGCAAAGAGTCACACGCTGCTCACCAAATGAAATGCTTTATCTTAGGGAGTAATTTTTAACCCCCACAATTTTTCAATGAGAACATAGGGATTATATTAAAATTTTGCCTTCGGAGTCAAAGTGCCAAATTATTCCATCTCTAGCTTCATTTTGGCCTTTAGGTATCCTAGTGATTTCTCTTGCTTCATCCATCCTAAATGTTTGGAAGAGGG
>JAOXJP010227184.1:0-25327 GCA_025762735.1 Platanus orientalis | reverse complement strand
AGACTTTCTAAGTATCAAACCACTAACCTATTAAATATAAATACATGTATATAGAGAGACACTTCATATTCACAATACAAATAATAAAGAGAATAAATTAAATACAACAAAAACCAATGTGAATGTAGAAAATCAAGGTGAACGTAGAAGTCCAAGATGAATTTAAAACTCAAAAACCCAATGAAAAACTCGTGAAACAAGTCAGACTTTTAATCTTCCAATGAGGAAGTTAATGGGCCTATCTTAATTAACATTCTAACATTAGCATCGAATAATCAAACTCAAAAACGTCTGTCTTAAGGAGACATTAAGTCAAAACGGAATCTAAGAAGAATAAAGAACAGGATCTTATATTGTTTGACAGAGCAGAGAGCGCATCAAATTTTCTGCTATATTTCCCTCAAAAGCATAATGGTGATTCCAGCCTCTAGGTGGTTTGTACCATAAAAATACTTACATAACTTTGTCAGGGATTAATTCAGTTTTTTTTTTACAGGGAATCTACGCCCCCATTTACAACTACCTAAGTGTCCTATGCCATTGCTACAATGTAGTTCATGATTCTGCAAGCATCTCCTTAGATTTATTATAGCCTTTGCATTGGCGTGAACCCTAAAAATGAGTACTTCTCAAATGGTTCAAGGAAATTTCAATTTCAACATCACTGATATCGAGTGCAACGAAGAGGTCCAGCCGTCCCAGCAGTTCCAAAGGAAAACAATTTAGTTCTGTAAACTCATGGTCCCACTGTTGCACCAGATGCCCTTTTGTTTCTCGCATGGATGAATTTGTGGAGGTGAATAGAGCACTATTAAGAGGATCGTCAAGGAGATGGAATTGATTGCCGAGAACTGGCTCAAATAGAATAGAAAAAAGAGACCCTCAGGCAGGGTTGAGGGTGAGCAAGACTTGTCATGCTGTCCATCCTAGAGGAGGATTCTCTTTATCATTACGACCGTGATCTCTTATGCAAAGAAAATGGCATCAATCCACAAACGAGAGAGAGAGAGAGAGAGAGAGAGAGAAAATTTAACTTTAGATATTAGAAACAAATCACAAAAGAATCACTGAATATATACAAAACCAAAAAAAAGCAAAATATTTAAGGTCACCTTCATATTTCTTGTGAGAATGTTTAGTGATCATCCCCATTAATTACAGATATAGAACCTAACGCAATAATTAGATCTTCTCTCTATCGGGTCATGCCTCCTTGCACGATCGGAGGCATCGCTACTCCATGGATTTGTCTTTCCACATTACCTTCCCATCCTACGAATACATTGACAAGCAAAAGAAAATCACATTCAGTACAAACACTATATATAGATAGGTAGATTGAAATAAACGATTGAGTAAAAAGAAGACAGAAACCTATGGTCATATTGAATCCACGGCTTTTGAGCTCTCTGTACTCTTGACATAAGGCGCATAACTCGCAACAACAATGAACCGGGCAGTCACCACAGGGGCTCTTCTCCAGGGAGTACTGCTTCCTCAGTTTCGACCGGTAGACATGAGTGCTGCCTAACATACTCCCTTTCCTCCACAGGCTACCACATTTATCTTTTACTAAATCAATCTTAAAACCCATAATTATGTAAGTGATTCACTAATTTAAAGTACTACTCACACGAAGATCCTTGATCGACGATCTCAGAAATCTGGCCGAACGTAATGCATCGGCACCAATATGTTATCCCGCCTGTGAAAGGGGAACACTCACAGCAGATTGAGATAATTGGACAGAATTTAGAGTTGTTAGAGAAATAAGGTAAGAAGGAAAAAAAGAAAAAACTTACAATTGGGAACATCAGAGCAGCAGTCGAAGAGGCCGGAGGACCAAGGGATCTTAGCCTGATTAGCCATGAAGGAGGTGATGAGGGTGGTGTGGTTGACAATAAGATAATAGTTGAGTAGGGTATATACGAAGAAAAAAAGGAGAATAATAGAGAGGTCTTCACGTGCCTGTTGTATGGTAAGAGCGACATTATTGCCCTAGGTGGGCTGTCATCATTTCACGTTAGATAATATGACCATCCACAACGGAGCCGTATCCTCGGGTCTACTCTCATTGTGCTCCACGATGCTGCATTAAGGTGAGAGTGGCATGTGTCCACATCAGGGAGAGGAAAACCAAGAACAACGACAACAAACCAAATGGTGAGATGTAGAGGACACGAACTGCTCCCACCTGGTGCACAATGGGAGCAGATCAGAGGATACCGTTCCATCTACAACCTCCTGAAACAAGGTGGTTTTGTTTTTTCTTTTTTGATAAATCCAAAAGAAGGTGTTTGTGGTGGGCCACCACCACCTCCTTGATGGTTCTTGCTTAGCGGAGAATCTTAGCTACTTGCTCTGGAGCTAAAATTTAAGATAATGATACATAGTTGTAGGGAAGCTTGGTGAAGTGATTGGGGAAGCAAATGGAAACCTTTGGAGAAAGCGAGTAAAATCGTTTAAGAAACAAAATTATATTTTATTTAATGTAAATCCTATGTTATTGGTATTGAATAAAATATTATCTATAAAATTTGGTAAGGATTTTATAATTGGTTAATATTATCGATAGTTTGTTACACGAATTCCAACTATAAAATACCTTATATAAAAACCAGGTTATTTGAATCTTTATAATTGGTTCGTTTTACTAATATTAAGTGTTTTGCATATTGATCTATATGTCATGATTTATTGTTATTTACATAGCATACGTTTTATGTTTTTTATTACTTTATTAAATTTATTCACTTTATTTTACTATAGTTGAAATTATTGATTATAAATTATTGTTATTTATTTTCTACTAATAATCAATTATTATACAAGTATTTATTGGTTGTAGATTTCTTATTTACTACCTACTCGTAATTACTTATTTACCTTTTATTTTTATTTCATTTAATAGTCATTTCATAACATTTTTTTTTCTTTTAATGGTTCTTCCAAATTGTACTTGTTTCCCACTCATTTCTTACTTATTCTTCAAGTGTTTCTTAATCGGCTATCGCTTCTCGCTTCTCACTTCCCAAGGATTTATTGAGCCTCGATTTCTACTTTTCGCTTTCACATTGCTTTTCATTTTTGTTTCTCGCTTTGGTAACTATGAATTGACGCATAGATTGCATGGTTAAAAGTCCGTTTGGTTGTTTTTATCAATAATTTTTTTTTTTTTTTTTTTGGGGTAAGAAGAAGGTTTGTTTAATATATCTATTACATTTACGTCAAAGAGAGAGAGAGAGAGTCTTCTGTGACAAAGATTGGTGTGACCATGCCAAAATAGTGTTCAATTCAAAAAACATAGGTGTCCAAAAAAGACATCAAATCCAAAAACACATCACCTGTCTCAGTGTTGCACATCACATATTGATTATATACCAATTTTGATCACAGAACACTTGCTTCCGAAATGAAGTGGGGGGAATCATTTTTTTTATTTATCTTTGTTTTTTTTTTTGGATATTTCTTTTGGAAGCTTATGCCAATTATTGTTATGTGTTTTGGGAAGCTCATCATTTGGGCTACTTGCTTATTTGAAGAAAGAGAAGGAAAAGGACCACAACAGTTCATGAAAGAAAAGGGAAAAAACGACAACAGTTCATGAGAAACACAATGCATATTTAGTGGCGTCTAACCCCTACACATAGTCACACATCCGGAGCCATATCCACCATGTTTTGGCCTGATATCCTCTGTGCCGCGCCCCTCTGCGACTCTCGAGGACCGAGGCAGAGGGGGGAATCAATTCACTTTTGGAGTTGTCACTTCACCCCCAAAAAGTGAATTGATTTGCCCCTGTGTCTCGGCTCCGAGCATCGCAAGGGGGGGGGGCGGCGCAGAGGATATCGCCCCGCCATTTTCCAATCATTTGGTCGATTTATTTGACCGTCTTAAAGGAAGGCCAGCTGAAAAGTGACTAAGAGAGTCAGTGCTGCTTATCTCGACACTTTATAAAAATGGTGATCTTATATTAATGCCAAACGTTTCCATTTTTTTTTAAATATTATTCAATTAAGTTGCTTTGCATATACGACAACATGACCATCGGTTTTGACTGGTATCAGCGTGACTTCTACTTATGGGACATATTTTTCCCTTATGTACAAAAGATAGGATTCCATGCTAATCCAATAGCTGATAGTTTATTGTAAAATAATTTTTAAATTGGATAGTGCAAGTTATTTAGTAGAAGTGATAGTCAAGTGAATCCTTGGGAAGCAATTGCTGTAAGTCTATTTTTTTCGGTGGTTGATAGGGAGACAATGGGTTATCTCTTGCAACACCAAGGGACTATTGTCAACCAACACTCAAAAAACGTATCCAACGGTAAAATTGCAAGTCGTTTGATCACCAGAAAAATCAGAGTCATAGTGTTCTGTCAATTCACACTTCCTATATAAAATGTCGTAGTCTGTTGTACCTTTGATATATAGTAGGATCCAGCGAATTGATTTTAAAAATGGGGGCTCCAGCCCGGCTTTCATGAATTGATTGACTATTCTAACTACATGTGAGATGTCAGATCTTCTTAGTATTAAAAAAATCTTCATTTAAGAACTTCTAGTTTTTTGTTGTTTTTCTAGAACTTTGATTTTATTATCTTGTAGTTAGAAGAGACATGGGAAATGGTAGTTGCTTGTATGGGAAATACTCTTTTATGCTTTTTGATTACATAGGATTTATTTATTTTTTTAATGCAAAGCATTCAATGCTAAGTTAGTAGATTTTGTAGAAAATTTCTCCCTTCATCCACTATCTAAGGAGGTTTTTGTATTTGTAATGGGAGCTTTTATAACATATATAAAATATTTATCTTTTTGGTGGCTCTTTTTGATATAAAATGACCATAAGTTGTAGGTATTCTTGGCATGAAGACTTTCATCTGAGAGTGACGTCTCCTTGGTTCCCTGCAGTGACTCTTTTCTTTTCCTCCTTTGGCAACTTGTCTTGCTTTGGTAAATGCTTAAATGGACACTCAACTATTATAGTTGTGTGTGCTTGTGTTCCCTTGAGGGTCTATCAATTCTTTGTGGTTGTGTGTGTTTATGCTCCATTACACTAAGAAGCAGGTTTGAGTATAGTCTCTTTGCCTTGTTCCACTAAGATAATAGGCTTAAATCCAAGATTTATCTATACATATTCTTTAATTTTATCAATATTGATTCTTTAAATTATCTATGTGGATTCTTGAATTCATACAACACGATAAAAACACTGATCTCACCTACTACCTCTCCTACTCATCATGCACTTTTCGAGCTATATCAGCTGGTATCAGAGCTTAGGTACTAAATCCATGGTTCCCTGTACCATGGACGTGAAAGAACTACCACAGTTGAAGACACCATTGTTACAGATAAACAAGAAAAAATATTGTAATTTCGAAGGCAAGTGAAGATGTTTTCCCAGCGCATTGCAAACATTGAAACTCCTCATAATTGTGATGATGATGGATTGAAATAATTATTTAAAAACCCTTATCATGATCATACTTCATTATGTGAGCTGGCTAAAAAGTAAAATAAAAGATGGGATGAACATAAATGGGATGGAAGATTTAAGTTGAAATCCTCAAGTTTAATGGTGAATTGCAAGATGAAGAATTCCTCGATTAACTTTCCACTATTGAAAGAATCCTTCTCAATGATAAAAAGTTTAAATTTGTAGTTTTAATGCTACAAAGAGGAGTATTTGCATGGTGGGATCAACTCTTGATGACAAGGCAAATAAGAGAGAAATCGCGTATCATAAGTTGGGAGCAAATGAAGAAAATGACAAGGAAATTTTTTTTGCCCTTCAACTATATCCAAACTATGTATCAATGATTGCAAAATCTTAATTAAGAGAGTAAATTCGTGAATGACTACACTGAAAAATTTTAACAATTGATTTGTAGAATTAATGTGGCCGAAAATGAAGAATAAAGAGTGACATCTTATATTGGGAGTTTATGGCCTTTCATACAAGATGTGCTTAACTTTCATACTTTATGGGTTATTTTGAAAGCTTTTCAAAGAACTTTGATTGTTAAAAAATATAAGGTCAATATGGATCACATGCTAGATTTTCTCAAGAGTATGAAAGAAGAATTACTACAAGAAATGTGATAACACACAATACTACAAGAAATGTGATAACACACAAAGCTACAACAGTCCAAATCTGAGTGATTGTTCAAGGATCTTAGAAAACAATGACACAACACAATATTTAATATGGTTCAATAAGATTGTCTACATCTACGGGCAAAGACGATCAAGAACTTTCATTAAACGAAAGTATTACAAACTAAAAAAACAAGTTCCTAAATCCAAAGGTGAAATTCTAAAGAAAAACCTAAAAGAACTCTGTACACAAATATGTTACTACCTATAACAAACAAAGTCTTGCTTTAATACATAATTTTTCGCATACAAAAAATCACAAAACATCTCATTTATAAAAACCCAAAAACCCTACTTTTTAAAGTAGGTTAAAACCCAATAATAACCCCAATTCAAAAAATAACATTTCTTGGTGACACGGGTTGAATTCAAGACACCGGCTCAACGTCTAGTTTTGAAAAACAGAACAGAGTCTGTAGGTATTACCAAATATCCACTCTATAGCAAGAAGTCAACAATATTTTGATACTACGATGACATTGGTTCGTGCTTTAGTCCTAGGGGCCATTTGTAGCTCAAGCATATAACCCGATAATTCATCACTTTCAAGCCCTTTCGACTATACTCTGTAGATGTACTGATCAACTTCTCCATGAAAAATATAATTTTTTAATTATGACTTTCTTGCTAAAAGTTTCATCATAATCGATTCTGCATCTCTGTAAAAATCGTCGGCGGCGACCAATCTAATCTATATCTTTTAATTTTGTGCAAATAGCCATCTATATGAAATGGGTTGCACTTCCATCGGCTAAAGGACCAGTTCCCAAGGCTCTTTTTCTTGTCCTAATTAATCATTAAAAATGTTTTGCATTTTTTCTCGACCTATGATAGACAATTGGCCTAGTTTCCTTTGAATGTTACTGCCGATGGACACCATCTCCATGGGTTCGTGTAATTTTTAGGAGAAGATGGACTATATTAAGGTTGGATATTCTAATTGAGATCGACCTATTCATATGTTGGGTCTCCATCTTTATCTTTAGTCTCCTTAATCGGTAGTCTTTGCTACAGATCATCTTCCAAGTCTTTTGAACAGATAACACTACGGCTTATAGGGACCACCAAGGTGATCGTCCATCTAATAATGTGTAAAATTTATTGGTGGTGGGTTTACAGCACACGAGCACATTGCATACACCTTTACAAAGAAAATGTACATAATATACACCAAAATCATTACGGAAAACAACGTGTTGACCCCAAAACAGCATATTCTTTTGTGTCCTCACACCATAAGCTGACACGATATGGTTTGTTTTGAATTTGGTACCTTTTAAACGGGGAGAAAATGTTCATCTAAACACTTTTTTTTTTATGGTTTTAACCCTAAAAGCCCCACTTTTATGGGTACATATTTTTTCGATTGAGAACTGTTTTTACAGTTTTTACCCTATACACCTACCCATTTGTGTGTGGACACAGGGGGGCATACTGTTGGGCTGCAGCAGATCCTTTCCCAAACTGTGAGTTGAATCCTTAGGTTTAATTCTCCAAAACTTTTAATAAGGTGACATGTACCCTGGTTTGGCCATTATTATGTTGGCGGTTGTCTTCGTACGCTCAGTGCATAACATTCTTGGTATACTTTTTGACCGTATCATACTTATGAATTATGACCGTATTTGCTAGATGTCAAATCTTCTGCTGGTCAACTTTCTTTTAATGTGGAGTGTCCAACAATCAACATTATCCGTATGCAAACATTGAATTTTTTGGACACTTTTACCCTCCCCTTTAGCCTTCAAAATTTTTGAACTTTTGGAACACCTATTTTTACCTTCAATAGATACATTCATACGAACTAGAGTAGGGGTGTCAACGAGTTTAGCTGAGCGGAGTTTGAGTCAGGTTCATAAAGGCTGGCTGGGTTCAGCTTGCCAAAGTCCAAAGCAAATTTTTTGAAATAGGACCAACTTGGATTATGTGAGAACAAATCTCGTGAGAACTGTGAAAACGGCACCAGAGGGGCTGATGCATCAGTACTGAAAAGTGATTTTCACTTTTTTGGGGGAACTTATCACTTTTTGGCACTGATGTGTCTGTACCCTGATGCCGTTTTCACAGTTCATATAAGATTCATTCTCACCTAATTTTTAGTAGACCAACAGGCTGTTGGTTCATTCACCCAAGCTAAAGCTTTTGAAACAGGCCCAAAAACCCACTAGTGGTCTATTGGTCATGTTAAAAATGGGATTTAAAGTACTATATATATATATATATATATATATATTCACACACATACTAAACTGAGCTTCTAATGAGCTGAACTTAGCAACGCTATTTGCTCCGGCTCATTTAGGAATTGAGCTCAACTCAAGCTCCAAGCCATGCCAAGCTAGCTTGGCTCATTGACAACCCTTACCTAAAATAGTCATCAATGAAGGTGACCATGCACCTCATGCCATTAATTGATTACAACTATTTTGGGCCAAACGTATTGAAATAATGATTTCCAATGGCTTCTTGGATTGGTACTTGGCTCTTGTATAAGGATACTAATGGGCTTTTTCACATTGGTTGCTTGCAAAACTTCTAGTTGGAGAAGTCCCTTCATCATCCATTTTTCTTTTGTCATATTAATTTTATTGAAGCTCACATGCCTTTGTTCAACATTTCACTCTGATGAATCTTTTTTATCCGCTAAATTTTGCCGACATGACATTTTTTTATAATAGAACTAAACTTCATTTAACCACCAAGAGGAGGGAAGGGCTCTTTCGAAAAACAACATCAGCGTTTAAAGAATTCTCCAACCAAGTGGGAGCAGAATGCCAAGACATTGGTCTCAAGAGAGAGGGGCCCGTTCATAGAAAGGCAATGGGCAACTCTGTTTAAAGTCCTCTTAAGAAAAGAGAATGAGATCTCCTCAAAATCAGAAGTTTTAACAATCAAAAATTAAATTTTTAACATCCCAAGGGCATAAATCCGGAGGGGAGGTCAGCAAAGAGAAATACCCACGGCAGCTTTATGGTAAGTAAGCCCAGCCTAACGGTGAAAGCTTCAGAAATCAACGGGGAGAAGTAGATCCTCAGTCAAGCCACCATAAAATAAAATAAAAATAAAAATAAATAAATAAAATAAAAAGGTGAACAAACTCATCGCAGCTAATGGCACCAAAATCAGATTTGTTCCCATTACGATCATTTGAACCATCAAAATTAACTTTCACTGAGCCGTTGCACGGATGATACCAGTGAAGAACGGTAAGGTCAGCTTGCTCCAGCTTATCAATCTCAGGTTTTGAGTATTCCCAAGGAAGCCTACAAGTAAAATCAATGATGTCAGAGGGACAAAGACTTCTATTTTCAAAGATAAGACTATTTAACACCTTAAAGTCCAACCAATTTCTAAACCATTCAGCAAAAGAGGAGGGGTTCTCAAGATTTGTTCAAAGTGAGTGGGAAAAGCCAAACCAAACAATAGCAACCTTTGGGCATGATTTGAGGCAATGGTGAATCGTTTGAAGCTTACTAGTGTAGGATGTACAAGATCGGTCATTGTCAATAATTCTTTTAATGAGGTTGCATTTCATAGGAAGAGATTCATTGCACGCCCTCCAAATGAAGTGCTTCGCCCTAGGGGATGTTGAGATGCCAAATCTTTTTCCAGGGTAAAGGGGGGAGGATTGGGGGAGGGAGAGTGGAGACGTTCACAAGTTAGGCCGATTTGACTGTAAGTCAACTTTCAATTCATGATGACTGATTAGATTGTTAGGGATTTAGGAGATAGTAAGGTTATATTCGTCGATCCTAGGGGGAGGAATAAGGTGGATAATCCTTTCAAGGGCCCATTTTCAATTTCTTTGATCAATGATATCCAAAACTGCTTATCAAAAAAAAAAAAAAAACGATATCCAAAACTATTTGGGAGGATCTGTTATCATCAGGCACTTCCAGAATTTTTAAGTTTACAATCAAAGCAATCCAAGGATCACTCCACAGCTTGATATCATCACCCGACCCCACATTCCACAACCCTTTAACGAGGACATCTATACCTTTCAAAATTCTTTTCTAAGCCCATGAGCTATTTCTTCGAGGCTTGGCCTTAAGGAAGTCCTTATTTGGGAATAAATGGACTTGAGAAGTTTCATCCGAAGAGAGTCTAGGTTCTTTAAAATCCTCAATGCTTGTTTTTCCATGAGATCGAGAGAGATTAAAGGTGTGAATATCCCTAAAACCCATCCCACCATCATGTTTACTTTGCTTCAAAGTATCCCAGCTGTCCCAACTAATCTTCTTTTCATTTGCCTCACATCACGAAAAATTTATTGGGATATAGTTAATCTTATTATAGATAGATTTTGGAATGAGAAAGCAAGACATAACAAATAAGGGATAGCTAAGTCAATCGATTTTAAGAGAACCTCTTTGTTTTTAGCAAAAAGAAATTTTCCTTTCCTGCCTTGAGCTATACAAGTCACTCTCTTGTGAAGAAGGAAGAAAATGTTAACCTTATTTCTACCATAGTGGAAGCGAGCCCAAGGTATTTTCTAGGCACTAAAGATTTTTGATTTTTAGAACCCCTCTTATATAGTTTTGAAAATTTCCAGGGGTATTGAAACTAAAGATAATCTCGGATTTGTTAAAATTTATGGTTCGTCAGAAGTTTCACTAAAGCACTTGAGGGTATTTTTGAGATGCAATCAACTTGTTTCATATAAACCTTTGAGAAAATATAGCAGTCATCTATGAATAGAAGAGAGATTGGGGGACTAGCATGACAAATCTTGATATTAGAAATCCCATGCCATTCTTTTAAATCGTTTATAAGACCAAAAGATCCTTAGGTGAAAACCAAAAAGAGAAAATGGGAGATTGGATCTCCCTTCCTAAGACCCCTAGAAGGAGTAATCTTTTTCCTAGAGACCCATTGGGAAGAACTCTATACAAAACAAAAGAGATACAATCTAGGATCCAATTTATTCAATTATTATTGAAGTCCATTTTCTTTGTAAGCCTCAAAACCAAAGACCATTCAACATGATCGTAAGCTTTACTTGTGTCTATCTTAATTTCCATATTCTAATTTTTGGATTTGTTAAGACGGAATTATTAGAGGATTTTGTGAGCTATTAGGATATTATAAAAAAAATATGTCTATCAACAGTGAAAGCACTCTACTCTTGGGAAATAATCTCAAGGAAGGCCACTTTTAATCTATTGTCCATGGTCTTTGAGATGATTTTATATAAAACACTACAAACACTGATAAGCCTGAATTGGGTCATGTCTGCTAGATTATTTGCTTTTGGGATTAAAGCAATGAAGGTTTCATTTATTTGGTGAAGGGCTTGCCCTAGTTAAAAAAATTCAAGGATACCTTTAGTGACTTGATCACCAAGAATTTCGTAATAATTATGGCACAAGCCCTCTAGGAAACAATATGAGCCTGGAGCTTTCAAACTACCAATATCAAAAGCATAATTTCTAATTTCTTCTCGAGAAAAACTAGAGTGAAAGAAATATTTAAGTCTTAGAGAGTTCAAGGTGGCAATCATTTGTAATTTTTTTTTCAATTTGAGAGGTGGAAGGGTTTTGAGTCTAGAATAGATCAGAGAAATACTTGACAAAATAGGAGTTGAGGTTTGCTTGCCCACTAGTCCAAGTGCCATTGTGATTTTTGAGGATCTTCTAGCCAGCATAGTCATATGAAAGAATTTAGAATTGGAATTAGCCCATTTAATCCATTTGATCTAAGACTTTTGAGCCTAAAAGATTTCTTCTCTGTGTAGAAGATTATCAAGGTCTTTTTCTTTTTGTAGAATTTCCATCCTAAACATTTCAGAAAAAAGAGAAACTATGAAGAAGAGATAAGTGGGCTTTCCTATTATCAATTTGAGCTCTAAGATTTTTGAATTTCTCTTTGTCCCATTTATGAAGAGTGGGGGGTGGAGAGCTTTTAGATTTTTCCTAACCTTATACAGATTATCAAAATAGAACCCCTTTTACCAAGCCTAAAAAATTTGATTTTGGTAGTCAGTGTGCTTCGTCCACATCCACTCAAATCTAAAAGGTCTAGGAATGAATGTTTTAGAATGAAAACTATCCAAGAGATTGGGATTGTGGTCATATTTTATGGCCAAATGGTTATCAATCTTGGTATTCAAAAATATAAGATTCCACTCCCTATTGACCACTTCCCTATCAAGCCTTCCTTTTATGTCACATTGACCATTCTACATATTTATCCAATTGAACAAGGGGCCAAAGTTCCCAAGGTTCATAAGTTGTCTCACTTCAAGGATACGTCTAGCTTTAGCCAGGAAAATAGAAGGAATATATCTACCCCCAACCTTATCTTCTTGAAACTAAATATAGAGAAGGGGACTAGTGATACTCTAGAATTTTCTAATCATCAAATTATATAACTCTTCCATTCTATTGTTAACTAGCTCACCATATACAAAACTAAAGGATCAAGATAAGATGAAAGCCTCATCAAAGATACTAACAATAACACATTTTTTGGCAGACTCGATAACTTAGAGGTCAATATTGAAGTTCTAGAGGATCATGAGCCCTAAGAGCTCTAGCTGTCCGAGATTGCTCGATTCCCTAACAGTTCCAATTTAAGACATTCATTGCTCACAAAGGTTATCCTGGGATCATAGAGGTTATTCTTGGATAGACACCAAAACCACTTTGAATCTCCCTTTAAGGGATTGAAAGACCTATACTCTTAGAAGACAGGCCAAGAATAGGAGGAATTTCTTCTAAGTTTCTTCAATAGAGGTGGAAAGAGTCGATCAAGGATTCTCCTCCTGTTATTGATGAGGAAGAAACAGTAGATTGGGATATGTATTCTTAGCTTCCAAGATACACAAAACCATGGTAAATGAAATTATGTCGACTACTAGAGGGGCTTTCCAATACATATGCAATCTAATATGCACCCAGTCAATTAGGTAGCTCTAGACTTTGATATGTTGTGATATAATGGGGTTCAAAAATGATAATATCCATTGATGTTCATTGAGATACTAAATGTAAATTCAATATTTCATATTTTATACTTGCTATGGATTAGCATCTTCTATGCTAAATCAAGGGACACAAGTAGCATAGTCGATATGAGTTATTGGAAACTGCATATTATTGGCTCATTTCTATGGCTTCCCTATGAGTGCTCATGTCATAGGTAATGAGGATGTTGCAATATGATTATGCACTTAACTATAATTATTTCATGGTAGTGTAGAAATATTGTTAATTCCAGTCCTATGTAAAAAGTATATAAGTACAAAGTCTGTAATGTCTTACATGGTTGTATTTGATTAGGAAAATATAAAATAAGTCATGTAAGTATAGGTTTAAGTCCGTAAAGAATCAAGAAGACATATAATACAAGTTTAGTGGACAAAATACCCCATAGCCAAGAGACCAAGAATATCAAGTCATATTTTACAAGTAGCCTCAGCCCAAACAACAGGCATCAAGAAGCCAACATTGTGCTAAAAAGGTAAGATAAAAATAAAGGTTGGTAACTGGGTAAGACCAAACCAAATACCTAGGTTGGTTTAGATTGACCTACCATGAGCCCTAGAGAAAGACCTCACAACTACTGGTTTAAAAAAAGTCAAAATTTTCATAAACAGGGGTTCTAGATAAATCAAACTATTTTGGATCAATCTAAACTTGGATCCTGATCAATCAAGCAAAATGATTTTTTCATAGAGATTCCCTAGAGTGGTTTGGATCGATCAAAAATAGGTTGGATCAATAAAAAAATCTAGATCGATCCAAAGCGGCTGATTTAATTATTTTTTTAAACAACTTGCACAATTGCATCTTCCAATTGTTTGACTGTTAGAGGATTCCTGAAGATATGGATTCACACCCTTTGTATAATGGGACATTGTCTAAAGGAATGAGTAATACAAGAGATGATTTTTAGAGAGTTACGGTTGTTCAATCTTCAAAATTTCTTGGTACATGTTATTGGAAAATCATTGTATATTGTGAGGTCTTTTGATTCAGAACCTTAAGCACTTCTACTGTGGTATATATGTAAGAAGATTGAGGTTAGGTTGTTTCTTAACCAAATACATCCAAGAAAGCTCTAAGAGTTAAAGCCCTTCACTATTCATACATGCAAAATCCTTGTTACAACGTCTCTCCAAAGCAAGAAGGGCTACTACAATAACATCAGACTTTAAGAAGCAGTGTAGTTTAGATTATTCTCATTCATCTTCCATCACTTGAAGCTTTCACCAGTGGCACTAGAAGCTATCTTGTGTGCTAGCCAAAGTCACTGGATGTAGGTTACCTATCGAAAACATTGTGAGCATGACTTACAAGACAAAAGGATTTTTACTGAACTTGTAAGTGGTTAAGTTTTTTCTTTCTTTTTCCTACAATAGATTAGGGTAATCTTACTAGTAAAATCAAGTAGCCCAAGGAGGAGCATTTGAGAGTTCATGTACGCACCAAGTTCCAAACCACTACAAAATCATTGTGCTCCCTGTATATGTTGACTCTTGTGCATTTGTGTTATTTTCTATCGTTCATTTGCAACTTTCGGTTTGGAACACAATAAGAAAATTAATCTCTATGAAATCATGGAGTTAATTAAAGACCATCATCATTGTTCTATTGAAATAAAATAAAATTTGAACTATTGATTTAATTGCATTCGATTCTTGTATGTTGATGTGATTGATTCACTAATAGAATTGAAATAGAATCCTAAAGAAATTAATTCTAGTGAACCAATAAGTAGTACAAGTAATAGTGTTACCACTATAATTAACTAAAGACACAACATCAACTTAGTTAAGAGGGACACAAATTAGGGTCACTCTTCAAAGAAATTGGAAAAATTAGAAGATCCTATTCAACCCCTCTAGGATCAACCAGGTATAGAAACACTTAGGAATTTCAATTGGTATCAAAGCAAGTTTTCTATTAGAGCCTTACATCTTGAGTGAAAGATCTGTCTATACCCTATATCACTTCCAAGGAGGAAGAACTATCAACCTATAGATCTTATTTCGATTGGACAAAGTATGCCTTTTGGAAGGCACAGATGCATATCTATATAAAGGCACAAGATGTGAACATTTAGAACTCCATAATTTCTGGATGGGAACCTCCCAAGGATAAGGAAAGTAAGGACTGGAGGGAAGGTGAAAAGGTCACCAGTAATGCAAATTATAGGACCCTAAATACCATAATTTGTGCGTTCAGTGGAGATGAATTTAGAAGAATCTATAACTTTGAAATCACAAAAAAAGCACGGGATCTCTTGGAGATGACCCATAAAGGTACCAACACTGTTAAACTTTCTAAGCTACATATGTTGACTACCAAGTTTAAGATTATTGGAATGGAATATAATGAATAATTCATTGAATTCTACACTAGGCAACCAGACAAAGTTAACTCTATGTGGAGACTTAGAGAAGCTATCTCAGACTCTTAGGTAGTAAGGAAGACCGTTAAATCCCTCCCAAAAAGATTCTACCCTAAAGTAACCACTATAAAAGAAAGTAAGAAATTAGATAAAATTAAAGATGAAGAACTTGTAGGATCATTACAAATATTTGAACTCAAGTTCTAACCGAACAACAAGAAAAAGAGCATAGCTCTTATAGTTGAAGAGGAATCTAGCTAAGAAGAGGAGTTTGATGAAGAATTTTCTCTTATGGCCAAGAAGTTCAAAAGTTTTTTCAACAAGAACATGAAATTTTTTAAAAAGAACCCTCCTCTCAAAAAGAATAGTGAAAGCTTTTGAAGAAGAAATGAACCTAGAGAACAACCGCAATGTTATGAATGTAAAGGGTTTGAACACCTAATTGCCGAATATTGTAATAAAAAAAAAGAAAGTCAAAAATAAGACCATTATGATAACATGGTATGATGATCTTGATGAAGATGAGTCATCAAGTAGTGATGATGATTCCTCACTTGGTGTTAGAGCATTCGTGGCCATCACTAAAGAGCCAACTGATGATATTGAAGAAGCATCTAACAGTGAAGATGAGGAAGATGAAGGTGATGAAAACCTTCAAGAGGATTTTAGAAAACTCTATCTTGAGTGTTTAGAGATAGCCAAGGAAAACCTTTAACTTAAAAAGGAGAGTAAGGAACTAAAAGAAAAATCTAACTCCGATAGATAAATCAAAGCCTACCTAATGGAGTAGATAAAGAAAGTGAACTAGCAAATTCAAATGCTAATCTCCTAGTGGTAAATTAGAAATTGAAGGATAAATCAAGTTCTTTAGAGAAGAACATAAATGAACTAACTTTTACACTCTCTAAATAAGTAGAAGGCAAGAAGAAATTACTAGAATCCATTGTTAATCTTCTAATAAAAGTAAATGAATTAGAATGTCAAATTAAATTCTTAGAAGGAAAGAATAGGAAGTCCCTTCACTTGACATCCTAAGGAAATGAGAAGTTTGAGAAAATTCTTACCCAAGATAGGAAAAAAGGGGACTTGATTGTCCTAGGCTATGAAGCAGGGACTTCTAAGTAAAAAAAGCCCACGTTTGTGAAAGGTAAGGTGTCAAACCAAGAAGGGAAAGCCAAGGCTATCCCTGAATTACCAACTAGTAGACCTATGACTATCTTCTTTAAATGAAATTGTCCTAGTTGAGAAGAAAAGGGTAAATTAATCTTAGAAGCATCATCTTCTAGGTCTAAAATATCTTTTGGTAAATGTAAAGCACCAAACTCAAAAGGAAAACAAAAAGAGTGATCTAAGAATGAATCAATCTCAAGACTCTAGCTTAAGAAGTCCTATAATAGCTTTCTATTATTGTGGCTTAAAGGAGCACATGAAATTTGAATCTCAAAAAAGACTTAATGATTAGAAAACTTTGCAAATCCAACTCCTAAAGAAGAAAGAACAAGAAAAGGAAACAAGAAAAAATGAGTTGTTTAAAAAGATAGGGCTTATGACCCTAAGAAGAAAAAGTAACTTGAGGAAAAGAAGAGCTCATACCCAAAACAAAATTGGGTAAGGAATACATGGGTGAGGAAAGAAGATTTAAAGAGTATTATGATCTACACAGCCCTTAGATGAGCCATCTTATCGAGATGGTATCTTGAGATGCTCTAGGACTATGACAAGTGACCGATCACAATTTTGTCACTTTCTTGAAGGATATGAAGGTAATGTGACCTTCGGTGATAGAAAATCCATCACATTATTATTAGAGGAACCATAGAAGGGTCCAAATTTCCAAAGATAAATAATGTCCTATGTGTGGAAGGACTTAAATATAACCTACTAAGTATCAATAAAATTTGTAGCATAGCTTATGTAGTCTATTTAACAAAGGTCTGGTGTGAAATAAAAGATAATAAACTAACAAAGTACTAATGAAAGGTATATGCATAATTGACAATTGTAATGTCATTGAGTCTAGAGCCCCAAATGTTTGTCACCTATTGTAGAAACCCAAAAGTGTGTGCAAATGGAAAAATAATATTACATTCGCCACACTTTGGGTTAGGTGAATGAATAGTCACAACCTCATTCACCCAAACACAAAGGGTTTCAGATACCTGCTTTTGCTACCAAAAGTATGCGCAAATGCACTGATTGCATTAGCACACTGCAGAAATCAGAAATTGAAATTAGACTCTATCTTCTCTCGGGGTGGTTATTTTTGATAGCCACGAGTCTTATGAGTTTCCTAACTTCCTAGGAGATGGAAGATGGTGGATTCTCACATAGAAGAATCACCTATATCTTTGGGATAAGGATTAAAGAATCCCACTCCAACAAAGAAGCCATGAAAGAGATAAAGTTCTTCTTCAACAAGGACTCTTCTCTAACTCGTTTTGGCACCTATAAATACTTCAAAGATTGACACGAAAAATGAGAAGAAAGGTTGGAGAAGTTGGGGAAGCTCTGAGAGTTTTGAAGATTCACTGTAAGCACATTAAAAAACCAAGCAAGTTGCACCCATCCTTTAAAGGTCTATAAGTTTACCTCTCTTCCAAAAGAGGAAGAAGCAAGTCCATTACACCTCTGCAATCTCTCCAAGGAAGATATCCTAGGAAGCTTAATGGTGAATCAAGCTATGGCTAGGTAAATTTACTAGTGTATGAATAGTGTAACCATATATCTATACAAAAAATAAAGGAATATTATATTTTCTTTCACTTCTTCTTCTTTTTCACATTCATGCAACTTTATTTTACAATACAAGCCGAGAAACTTAAAGTGAATTAGAGGTTGGCTATGTCAGGCGGCTGTAATTAACAAGTCCATTAAACTTGGAGTATCAGTTTCCCTCATAAAATAATAAACTAGCATCTAAAATGGCTAGGTGATTTTTTCAACAAATTTCACCTCATACAAGGTAAAATTTCTAGCATGCCCGGTGGGACAATACTTTCCTTTCATCTCTCTTTAAGTTTTGTTGTATTAATGGGTATTTCCTTCTTTCATAGGTACCTTAATGGAGTTGCAACCGTGAAACCTTCTGCCAGTTCACCATGAGTCATGCCAAAAACATAGGTTGAGGCTTTGGTCTCCCCACCACCATCTATCTATATGGTTGAAGCTTTGGTCTCCCAAAAAGCACTTACTGTTGAGGCTTCAGTCTCCCAACAAGAGGTTGAGGCTTCAGTCTCCCTAACTTCACTAGGGGTTAAGGCTTTGGTCTCCCTCGAGCAGTGGCAGCACTGCCTATTTTTGTTAAAAATGGTAATCCTAATAATAAACTAAGGGGTATGCCCCACAAGTCACTTTGAATAATTTAAGGAAACAATGGATACCTAAGTCTGAGTTGAACCTTTACACAAAGGCCATTAAAGACTAGGAAAAATTACAGATCATTAATTCAGACAAGGGCCCAGAATTTCATTCGCCACAACCAAATTATGTGAATGAGGGTGAATATTCACATTCGTTAGGGTCTGAGCTCGTGAATGATGTGAAAATTTTTCATTCGTGGAGAAACACTCACCACTGCATACAACACCACACATGGAGAAGGGAGAAGTCTTAGATGTCTAAGTCTGAAACTAATCTTCAATTACCCAGCTCCACTCGCCAAAGAAAGTCTAAGTCAGTCACCTTGATTGGCTCACAGACCATTTGTTGCAAACATTCCCCATGAAGGTATCCACATTCGCGCACAACCAACATAAGGAAAATTCTCATTTATGCACATCTATTGGTGCAAGAGAAAATTCCCATTTGCCACCAAAGAACTAGAATTTGATTACAGTACACATTACTCTCATAGGAGTTCCCATAATGCTCAGGGACTAGATAGAGGAACAGGTTATCAACCAAAATGGGACATTCAGACTAACTAGTCATAAAAGAAACTCACACAATAAGAAAAAGAAATCCAAAGAAAGAACTACTGAAGGTCATATTCTTTAAAAAAATTGTAATAGGGTGATGTGGCCACTCAAATCCCACATGTGTGTCGTAATTGGCAGCACAATCAGGTGAGGGTAGAGTTTAGGAACTCAATGTTGTTAACCCAATTCAAACCACTCAAGGGACTCAAAAAAAGTAAACCACCAAAAAGAAGAAGGGTATTATCCCTTGAACTAAAAAAAAAAAAAACATTA
This sequence comes from Platanus orientalis, assembly GCA_025762735.1. NCBI lineage: Eukaryota > Viridiplantae > Streptophyta > Magnoliopsida > Proteales > Platanaceae > Platanus > Platanus orientalis. The sequence continues at coordinate 5,613 of JAOXJP010227184.1, read as the reverse complement.
CTCAAAGGCAAAGGGCTAGAGCACGCAAGTTTTTCTACATGCAACTAGAGGTGAGGATATGCAAATTAATGTAATGCCACCATGGGCACATCCATAAAGGGTGGACCCTTCCTTGCCCTCCTACACTAAAGGCAGTTCAGGCTATACACCCTACATTCGTAAGGGTAAAATATTCATGTCTACTCATGACTCCTAAGTAGTAGTAATGTTCGTCGGGGCAAAGAAAGATGCCTCTGTCAACACCCCGAGTCCTAGGTCACAACCATGAGCTTTCAACTTCGCTGGTATAATGACCAGAAGTTAACTAATGGTAAGTGCCAAGACACCTAGAACACCCTCAAGAGGGTTGCCAACTACTAGAAGGGGCCTCGTAGCCTCTCCTATTATGTTCTTTCATGAGGATAGTCCTTACACTACACCTAGGACTGTCATGATAGTCAATGCTATCTCTACCTCACAAGGGCCTGAAGTAATGATAATAGGGTCAAGAGGAGGTCAAGATCCACCAACCGACCTTACAACAAATATAGAAAATGTAGACCTCAAAAAGTACCATTTTAACTCTGAAGAGGAACACACTACAATCGTAGAATGGCGAGCCCAGGTAGAAAGCCAAGATCGACGCTTGGCTGCTCAGGATATTGCAATAGCTAAGTTAAAAGCCATGATTGAGTAGCTCACACTTAAAAGGCAAGGCACGACCCTGCCAAATCATAATCTTACTACAACAAAGTCAGCAAGGCTGGTTGTTCCTAGTCAAACGCAAGGGTGGTACCCTCAATACACACCAGAGTATACATTTGCAACCTTACTAGGAGCTCCCCTACCTGTGAGTGTTACACCCAATGTACCTATCCCACAAAGGCCATTTACATAGGGGTTCTCATAAGGATCTCACCAGGCTGTTTATCATCAATAGGAGCCACCCTTGTATGGACCTATGCCTCCCTGGAGATATGGTTACAATGCATACGCACGACCTCCCTTTATGCCGCAGGGACCGTATGAGCATCCAGCTACACCCATGGTGGACCCTAATTATATGCGGGCAATGATGACCGAAATGCTTAATGAATACAAAGAGCATGAAACTATAAGTACATACACAATAGGGAGGCCATACCCTCTACATGTGGATGTGGTACCCTTCCCACCAAAATTTGTCCAGCCTCATTTCAACACATTTAATGGAATGACATGTTCCAAGAAACATATTGCTTACTTCAAATCCCAATGCGGCACCATCGCCCAACAAGGTGACTTGTTAAAATTGTTCATCCAATCTTTGGATGGGGTTACTTTTATGTGGTATTCAAATTTGAAAGCTTATTCCATATCGTATTGGGATTCGATGAAATAGACATTAATACAACAGTTCCACAGTACTTATAGGCCCATGAAACTATATGAATTTCTTAATGAAAGGTAGAGAGAGAATGAGTTAATGGTGGACTTTATTAACAGATGAAAGCATATGTCTAATGCTTGTGAGAATGCACCTCCTCTTAAAACACTCATTGAGATGTGTCTATAGAATATAGCCTTTAAGCTCTCTCTCCGTCTTATAATACATAAATACTTTAGGTTTGATGACCTAATATCAGACACTTTAGAAAGGAGACTCCTAGACCACAAACGTGAGAGAAAAAAAAAACAATGGTTAACAAGATGGAATCCACCATGGTAGGCACTAAAAGGCCACCCACAAAGTTTAAAGTCAAACATACTGCAGAGGCACCTAAGCCAATAGAACAGGAAGCTCCTTTTAAAAGGCCAAGCATGAAGGAGCGGTAGGAGAAGGCTGATACATTCCATCCTGATGATTTGGAGAGTCTCTTCAAGTAAACAATTGAGTCTCAAGATATCATACTCCTAGAGTCAAAAAGACTTGCAGAAGCTGATAAGGTCAACAACCTAAAATATTGAAAATATCATTGTATTTTAGGCCATACATTACAAGACTATTTTGTGTTTAAAGACAAGTTTCAGGAATTTATTGACAAGAATACTGTGGAACTAAATGTAGATATGAGGGTCATTGCCATGAATGTTGTCTTCTTTGATGAGGATATGGTTGAACTCATGAATCCTCAAGATAATGGAGATCATGGTGATGATGAAGAAGTTTAGGTCATATTCGAAAGCAAGGTGACACGTAAGAGAACTCCAGGCCATTAAAGTAGGAACACAACAAACACATAGCCCTCCTAAACATGCTTGAAAAAGGCTCCTCCACTTGAAAGAAGTAATCAAGAAAAAGGAAGAGGCTCCTAAATTTGAGGCCTCTCCACCATTGCTCTATGAGGACGACTTATAAGAGCAACCTATGTGAATGCCGGTGACATTGGAAGAATTTATCCCTAAAGATTTGCTTTAGTCTCTAGTTGTCACTTGTAATATGGTGTCAATTGTGTTGGATGGTAATCCTTGCCCACGCAGAGAATAACATCCAGTACCAACACCACGTGGGTCAACAATAGTGATCGATTGGCTGTAGAATAGTTTGATATACCAAGATCATTATAAAGGGGTAACTATCCCCATAGTAGTATATAGATATAACACTAGTGGTATTTTCATTGCATTAACAGATCCTATACAAGACCCACTATTACATTTTACATGAATTACTTGTTTTTCCATGGCATCATGGAAACATACATACTTTTGGAATGTGTTAACCAAGTTCAGGTGACGAGCCTTCCCTTGCCATCAAGTTACATATTTCGAGGCATTCTCCCCCAGCTTTAAGGTTCCACCATTCGCCACTTTCTTAAATGAAAGCAATCAATGCATGCATCATCATCTGTTTAAGTTAATGATATCATGTAGAAAGGTAATGCACAATGACAATTTGTTATTACAGTTATTTCCACTCTCCCTAAACAGTTCACCATTGGATTGGTACATGGACTTAGCGCTACAATGCATACCTTCTTAGGGCCACCTGATTGAAATGTTTATCCATGAATTTATGAGGTCAGGCATGGATCCTTATGATTTTTGGAATACGGATCCCTTGAGACAACCTCCTCAATAATAGATGTATGAAGAATTTGAGGGTACCCCTGATCAAATCATCGCTTAACTGTTAGATTCCCAACAGTTCAGTGAAATAAGGAAACCTATCAAACAAGAAGTATATCTTACCCAATTCTCAAAGGACTACCAGCTCCCACTGCTCCCACTATACACAAGGGATAAGGATCCCCATCTTCATACTAGTAGGTTCTTGTAAGAAACCAGTTTGCCAGCCACTGCCCATGATTTATTGGTTTGGATTTTCTCGATTTCCATGGATTCACATGATTTTAACGGGTACTTGAATCTAACATCTTGCCATGTTTCTTTATAGCCAATTCTCATTGATCAGTTTTATCATTGGCAAAGGGCATATAGACATAATCTCTTATACATACAAAGCGGGGTATATTTTTTACCTTATGACCAATGAAACATTGACATGGATGCTAGTGACTCCTCGACTTCGGCCGATGAAGATAATGATACCCTAGACCTATGGCAAATCTGACATCATGATCTATCCTTGCAAGACATGTCACCCTTAGTCACTGACTCAGATAGCTCTAGTGATGATTATGATTTTAACTTCACCACTACATCTCAGGATTTCTCTGACGATAAAATGCCTAATCATCCCTAGATAGAAGCTTACAATGTTACCAAACTTAAAATCACTACCCTGGTGGAGGGATGTCAACCACACTCCCAGTACCTCAACTAAGTCAAGCCGTGATCTAGGAAACAGATTTTGCCATGGGGTCCTACAGCCAACCAACAAGCTGATGCAATAAAAATGACAGCTATGAAAGCCGAACATAGCAAGGCTATCAAGAAGATGGATAACCCTATCCCGTATGATGTTATGGTGCACCTCAAGAAGATACAATCATTGTTAATTATCTATGATGTACTCTGTATGTCGTCAGAGCTCAAGGCCTCTATGGTCTATGCACTAACTCACCTAGATAAGTTTATCGCAAATGATGAGATTAATAGGGCTTCTTGGCAAACCATGACACGAGAAGGGTTGTGTATACCTATGGTCACTTTTAAAGACACTGATTGGCATTCCGATGATCCTAGCCATAATAGGCCATTATTTATTACAAGTGCTATTGATAATCAGCTTGTGTCTAGAGTAATGATTGATGGCATCTTAGCAGTCGACATACTTCTAGCCAAAACCTTAGATTACCTAGGGGTAGATCCATCTCAGCTCAGGCCTAGCACACTGGTCATTTAGGGCTTCAATCAAAATAAGCAATGTCATCTCGGCTCTATTAAGCTAGGGATAAAGTTTGGCCACATAGAAGATTGGGCGTTCTTTTACATAATTGATGCAAACACTGCTTACAACACCCTCATTGGTTGACCATGGATGCATAAATTTCAAGTGTGAAATTGCTAAGTGTGTAATCCTAGAGGGAGTGAATAGGATTTAATTAAAACTTTTAATTCTTTTTAATTCATTTTACCGCAATCTTAATTAGGTGAGTTAGTTAGTGATGTTTAAGTTTAATTTAGCTCCCTTAATGTGCTTGGTGTTAAAATGCTAATGATTACAAGTATAAAAATGTAAAGAACAATCACACAAAGATCACACACCACAACATAAGAATTTATAGTGGTTCAGCCTCACTGGGGCCTACGTCCACTTTAACTACTTAATTTTATTAATCATTCTTTTACAAAGATTACAAGGTATTGAGCTAATCTTTCTAAGTCTCATGCTTAGTGTCTCTGACAAGCATAGTCTTGGTTGTCTCCAAGCCAAGGTCTTACAATTCATTACACGGCATCTTTGATTGTTGACACAAGGGTAAGGTATATGTGCATACCTTAAACTACGTGCTTAGTGTCTCCGACAAGCACAACCTTAGTTATCTCTAAGCCAAAGACTTACTCTTTGTCACACGGCTTCTCTGACCATTGACACAAGGGATTAGGTAAACTACCAATATGGTTCTCAATAACTGAATATGATAAATATGGTCCAAGTAAGGGAACAAGGTCCCAATACAATATGGCTGTCAAACTAGCCAAATATATTAATATGGTCAACCAAGGAAAATAAAATCCCAATGTAGAGAGTGGCTCTCACTAGCCAAGTATATCAATATGGTCACTAAGGGAAACTAAGTCCTAATGTAGAGAATGACTCTCACTAGCCAAATATACCAGTAGAATAATCTCTACCTCTATACAAGGGGTTGTATGTGATTGCCTCTAGAGAAGGCAAGTAAACAAGTAGTCACACAACCAAGCCAGCCTCTATATAGGAAAATATAAGTGAAGCATAAGAGGGGCAATATCTCAAGTAAGGGAACCAATGTCCTAATGTAGAGAATGGTTCTCAACTAGCCAAATATAACAAGTGCATGGTCTGTACTTAATACCAAGGGAGTGTGTAAATGCCTCTAATGAAGGCAAGTATGCAAGTAAATCACATAACTAAGTATGACCTCTAGAACAAGAAAATATAAGTGAGGCTTATAAGGGTTTTATCTCTTAAAATGGTTTTCCAAGGATTCACATGTAGAGTAGTGGTATAGATATACAATAAGCAAAAGCTAACCACAAACTACCTAC
>JAOXJP010227183.1:0-11349 GCA_025762735.1 Platanus orientalis | reverse complement strand
ATATATATGTTGTTTTTTTTAAAATTTAATTTAACTATGTGAAAACAATTTTTTTTAAATTTAATTTAGCTATGTGAAAACAAAGCTCTAGGTATGTCTCAAATACTTCTTTTATTATTTTTTTATGTCATTTGAATTTTTATCCTTCACTATAGAATAACATGATAAACTTCTCACTAGATAATTTACTTTGTATACACATGTCACATACATGCAATAGTTAGAAGGGTAACTGACTTACATATGCATGACGCATTTAAAAAAATAGAATATACAAATGCACATACCATAAATGCAATTTCGACCCTAATTTGAACCAGTTTAAATAGGTAACCGCATTTGCGGATGGACCGGGGTGCCTAACACCTTCTCTAGTCCATAATCAAACCACTTACCTTGAATCCCTCAGTCGACCAATTTGAAATGGAGTCAGATATTTCAAAAGAATTTTAAAATAAAATTATTTTGTTTTTCAAACATAGATGTCCAGTCATATCTTAAAAATGGCTAGTTGTGACTCTAAGTCATCGTGGGTTAGGCCCATAACGAGTGGACCACTTTTCTAAGAGGCCCACCCGTCGTGCAAAAACCAAGGCCCATAGTACGAGATCCAAAAATGAGCGAAGAAGTAGGCTATTTCTTTTTACATTTCCTCGCATATGTGTAAGCAGCTTCATAAAAAAATGTTACAAAGGAGTATACGATTCAAGATACAATATCCAATAACCTAAGGATAGTGTTCTAAACTATTTTGCATCAAAATTTAAAATTTCTAAAGTTGCAAATAGTATCTTAAAAGTCCGTAAGAAAAGTGATGTTTCTAATTCTCAAAAAAAAAAAAAAAAAAGAAGTATGGAAACAAAGACTTTACCAACACCTTTTGTGTTGCACTCATGCATTTTTTCAATCATTAGGCACCAAAAAACAAAAAACATGTAGTTTTATATCACAACATACTCATGAAAAAATAAAACTAACTGGAATAATATCTATTGACTTTGAGAGATCAGGACATGTTGAGGATCTATTTACTATAGTAGACCGAGTCTATTCAATAATACTAATTATACGTACATGTTAACTAACACTTGACAGAGATCCCACTTTGTTATGGCACTCATAAAACCACAATCACCATGTTTATTACATATTCACAAGAACGAACCTTAAATCTAATAGTAATAAAATGTTTATATTGGAAATCTAACTCGATAACCCCTTATAATCAAATAAGATGTTGAAGAGAAACATAAATGCACTAGTGTATCACTCATTGCATGGGTGAGTTGGTATCTTCACCGTATACTCAAAACACAATACCAAACACTCCCATATATGGTGAGTTGCATGTGCCTACATGGTAAACTAGTAAGCAGTAATTATAAGTGTTAACATATGAGATAATGATCATTGTATTGTTTTTAGGCCCTGCTCATTTAAGATGATTGGTGCGGGAGTGTCTAAGAGAAGACTGTGGGTTCCCACAAGTTTAGGACCCAAACAATACCAAGAAACACACTTTAAAAGATGGGGGTAACAAAATAAACCAATTATGAAAAATTTTGGGTAGCAACAATGAAATTATCAAATTACCCCTTGTTGTGCATCAGAAATTTAGGGGGTTTGGTAGGGTGATTATTGGGCTTAAAGTGTACTTCTATCTTGAATTCCAATGAATTTGAACATGTTTTAGTGTGTGAACTTAAATAGCTTAGGTTGTTGTTTTGGGTGGAAAATTATCACAAACACCTAGTGTATTAAAAAGGTTGACGAAAGGAATGGTTGGCAGTAGGGTTAATCTAAGGCTGAATAAGGATTATTGTCTAATGTCTAGGATGGTGGATTAAACTGGGGCTCAAGTGGGATGGACTTGGGACATGTTTTAGGGAAAACCCAAGGGGTAAACAGGGTTGTGGGGTAGGCTGAATCTATAGTTGTGGAATGGAATAGAGAAGATTTTAGTGTTAAAAAAAAAGAAGATAGCATAAAACAAAGATTTAATCCTAGGCTGCAACAATAATTTTAGAGAATGGGTTTTGGGTTGGAACCTTGAAAACAAGTCTGATTGAAATAGGAATGTTGCAGGGCCTAGGAGAATGCAATCTTGGGTTTGCACAAGGAGTACAACAAGAGGAGAGTGGGTTAAGTTCTACAGGGATTTTAAAAAGATTTTTCTTTGGTCTACCTTACAAAGAACAACAAGGAAGGGGGTGGGGGCCAATCGCAAGGTGGAGGAAAGGTAGAATAAGGTTTTGTGGGAAAAAAATGGGGAAATAATGAAGAGTTAAGAAGGTTGCATGTTATAAGATAACAGGGGAAAGATTAGGTCATTAGGTAAAGGTTTTCTTTATAATTCTTGACTCAAATCTTGCTACAGAAGGTTACTTTGCAGATAAAACAACAAGAAACCTTGATATTAAAGCAAGAAAAGAGAAAGAGACAATAAAGAACAAAAAAAAAGAGAAGGAGATGAGAGAAGGAGAGAGTCCGTGAGACTATAGAGAGTGTTTCAGGAAGAAGAAGAAAGAAGGGAAGAGAGAACTGTATACCAGGTTTCACTTGTGAGACCTCTAACTTCAAACTTTATTCCAAATCTTCATAAAACTCACGTACAACCCTAGCTTCCCCTTTTATAACACTTCCAACTTTCTAAATTACAAATAAGACAAAGAAATTAGACTAAATAGCAACTAACTCCTTGGCCATAAGCCTTGTGATCAAAATACCCTCTACAACATTCAACTTTGACAAAAACACCTTTAAAATAGTGAAATAAAAGAATAAACTCTGAATGCCTATTGGGCCTCTTCCAAGCTCTTTCTTGGGCCTTGATCTCGGGTCTCCAATTAGGATACTTGGACTCTAATCAATGCACAACTGTTGCATCAACTCCCCCGCTAAAAAGAACTCAACCCCGTTGAGTTAGGAGGTGAACTAAGAATCCCGTCTCCTCCATGTGATACATGTTGTAGTAGGAAGGAACCGGTGGTCTTCTTCAGCTTTAAAGAGGTGATTTCTTGATTCGGCACCATTTTCATCATGCGATTGTGATGTTTGAATAAATACGTGTTCTAGAACCCACAATGTTGGACCTTCTTATCATTAAACTAAGGTCGGCCAAATAAGATGTGACGCACTTTGATAGGGAGGACATCACATAGGACCTGATCACAGAATTCTCCCATAGCATAAGTAAGCATACACCTCTCGCTGACTTTCTAATTAGTGTTGTTTACACACGCCACTTTGTAAGGAGCTGGGTGTGGTTCCGTCTTCAAACCTAATTTCCTGCATGCATCCTAAAAATAATGTTGGTGCAACTCCTGCCATCAATCACCATAGAGCATAATTAAACCATTACACTTAACATGTGTGTGGAAGATGTTGTTTCAATGTTAGTCTGTATATGTCTGCTCTGCTCTGGTAGTTAAGACTGAACATAGATCATACAATGACCGATCATCATCCTCAATATGCTCATCTATTAGTGCATGCTCTGCCTCAAAAACCATCTCCTCATTTGGGGTATAAATTTCCTCATCGAGGTCATCCTTATGCAAAGAATGCTTACCTAAAAGGCTCAAAACAAGCTAAAGACACTAAGTAGAAACATGCTTATTCTCACCACATCTGAAACAAGGTCCTCGACCATTATGAATAGAACTATCAGGATTTCGGACACGAGAAGGCATAGTGACTTTGACTGGTCTCGATGCTACTGTGGAGATGCCACTAAGCTGTGGCTTATTGGTTTTCCTACCAATAGGAAATCCAATGTTCTAGCTAACAACTCATGGAGAACTCTCAGAGAGAGCTCGCCTATAAGGGACTCCCTTTTAAGTTCTCCTCCACCTAGTATGCAATGTGGACAACATCATCTACTCATAGCAATCTTGTATAGCTCAAACTAGGTATAATCTTGGGTGTAACCCTCGCTTATACATAGCCACCACAATGTTGTCATCCCACTTGGTTTTAGCCCGTGCCGTTAAACGATAGAAGTGGCTAATGTAATCTCCACTAACATAGTACCATACTATAACTATGTGAGATGAAGATTAGCTCTCTGTCTATATCTTGTAGGCTCAAACCATCGCTACAAGGCTGCGTTCAAATCCTCCCAATTTCTAAAAATACCCATATGCCGATGTTCTTCTTTATAATTTTTCCACCATAACCTAGTTGTATCTTTCAACTTGGCTCAACAAACTGTAGACGTTTGCCCTCTGGTATGTCATGCCAGGTGAAAAAAGCCGCAATACTATGCATTCAGTCAAGGAACACATCTATATCATGTTCCTCCATGAAAGTTTGTCACCTATAATCATACATGACGGTCAAGATCATGTTGGGCATCACTGTGGTGATACTCAGATCTATCTGAAAAGTCTTACATCGGAAGGTTAACCTATTCCATGTACTCTCGCCTCAGAGGTACCACCTAGTTCTGAAATTGGTGGAAAAACTCTCTAATTGGTGCACCACCTAATTGTTGCGGATGAGGGGTTGCATTAGAAGCCTCCTTATCCTGAGTGGGTGACTTAGGAGCTTCTTTTTGTATAAAAATATTTGTTTCAAGGATAGCTAAAGCCTTCTGAATTTCTGCCAACTGAGCTTGCATCCCAGTTATGGTGGTGGTAAGCTGCCTCACTTCCCTTCTAGTAACTTCAATTGTTTGTCCATGCTCATCCACTATTGTGGACAAAGAGTTGTTGGTCACCATGCTTATGATACCAAGTTGGAACCTAGCCTCTTGGGATTATAGCTAGATAGAACCAATTGCTAACTTGGTTTTGATACCAATTGATGCGGGAGTGCTTAAGAGAAGGCTATGGGTTCCCACAAGTTTAGGACCCAAGAAACACATTTTAAAAGATGGGATAACAAAATGAATCAATTCTGGAAATTTTTGGACAATGCTAGTGAAATTACCAAATTACCCTTAGCCATGCATTAAAAAAATAGGGGTTTGGCAAGCTGATTATTTGGCTTAAAGTATACTTCTGTCCCAAATTCCAACGAATTTAGACATGTTTTAGTGTATGGACTTAAATAGGTTAGGTTGTTGTTTTGGGTGGAAAATTATCACAAACACCAATTGTACTAATAGAGGGTTGACAAAAGGAATGGTTGGTAGTAGAGTTAATCTAAGGTTGAATAAGGGTTGTTGTCTAATGTCTAGAATGGTGGATTAAATAGGGGCTCAAGTGGGCTGGACTTGGGACATGTTTTATGGAAAACCTAAGGGGTAAACAGGGTTGTGGGGTAAGCTGAATCTATATATAGGTGAGGAATGGAATAGGGAAGATTTTAATGTTAAAAGAAAAAAAAAGATAGCATAGAACAAAGATTCAATCCGAGGCTACTGCAGTAATTTTAGAGAATGGGTTTTGGGTTGGAACCTTGAAAACAAGTATGATCAAATTAGGAATGTTGCAAGGCCTAGGAGAATGCAGTCTTGGGTTTGCACAGGGAGTACAACAAGAGGAAAGAGTGTTAAGTTCTGCAAGGATTTTAAAATGATTGTTCTTTGGTCTACCTTATAGAGAACAACATGAAAGGAGAGTGAGGGCCAATCACAGGGTGGAGGAAAGCTAGGGAATAAGGTTTTGTGGGAAAAACAAGGAGAGAATGAAGAGTTAAGAAGGTTGCAGGTTATAGGATAACAGGGGAAAGGTTAGGTCGTCAGGTAAAGGTTTTCTTTATGGTTCTTGAATCAAATCTTGCTATAAAAGATTACTTTGCAGATAAAACAGCGAGAAACCTTGATATTAAAGCAAGAAAAGAGAAATAGATAATAAGGGACAAAATAAGAAGAGAAAGAGATGAGAGAAAGAGAGAGATTGTGAAACTGTAGAGAGTGTATCACGAATAAGAAGGAAGGGAAAGAGAGAACTGCATACCAGGTTTCACTCGTGAGACCTCCAACTTCAAACTTTATTTCAATTCTTCATAAAATTTACATATAACACTAGTGTCCCTTTTTATAGCACTTCCAATTTTCTAAATTAGAAATAAGATAAAAAAAACTTAGATTAAATAGCAACTAACTCCTTAACCATAAGCCTTATTACCAAAATTCCCTCTAAACCATTTAATTTTGACAAAACTCTCTTAGAATAGTAAAATAAAAGAATAAACTCTTAAGGCCTATTGAGTCTCTTCCAAGCTATTTTTTGGGCCTTGATATTGGGCCTCCAAATATGATACTTGGACTCCAACCAGTGCACAACTATCGCATCAGTGATATGGTAAGATTCATGTGTTATTATATGTAGGGCAAAAGTGCAATAAGTAGTGGGCCATAAAGATGACACGAGAAAGTAAACTATGCTTATGGCTAAATATAAAGGTTCTTTATAAGAATGACATTGTATACTAAATCTTCCATGTCAACCCTCCCCGCGATTAAAAGCTCCTATTATTAGTCTATGCTTCAGAAGAAATGATGATATAAAAGAAAACACTTGGCAACCCCCCCTCCACACACACACACACACACACACACATATATATATATGTGTGTGTACAGAAAAAATGTTTATTCCCACTCTCCCAAACATAAGGTTGGCACATTATGATTATTTTGAAAATTGCTTTTATAATTTTAACCCTACACACCCCAACCTTTGTGTCTAGGAGAACAGGAGTAGAAGATTTGGCTGTGTGTGTGTATGCCTTAAACAAGGGGAAGTCATGTAGGAAGACAAATATTATTGTCAGTATAGAAAAACATATATATTTTTATAATGATGATCAAAATAACTAGACTTATGCCTTTTATATCATATGGCCCATAATTTTCCTTAGCTTGTATCTATTGTTAACAAATTTTATTAGATTTTTTTTAGTGGCAATCACTTTATTTCCAAACAATTTACATTGTTTCTCTCATTTGTTTTTGAGATTTTACATTTGAATTGGATGACAATTTGATTTTTCTATGTTTTCGGAATGTGCCAGACAAGAGAGTGGTGGAATCTGAGATACACTAAAAATTCCAACCATTCCAGTTAGAAAAATCCCAAAAAACGAATGAGGGAGACGAAATATATTGGTCAAAAAATTAAGTGATATTTTGAGCGTCAAACAAAAGCTATTCACAGAGAGAGAGAGATTTAAAATTTTATTGGCAAACAAACATAACCTTAAGTTGAAAGATATCAATGTTTGTTACTATAGTACATTAAGCTAGCTTTTGAGCATGTATATGCCTGCTTGTTTACGATACCATCTAAGATGTGTAGAGTAATATGCATAGATAGATTCTTATTGGTACAATTTGTAGAGTGGCAACAAGGGTGCAGATATTCTTTACTTAGTTTTCAGCCCAATAAACCTCGATCACATATAAAAACACAGACTTCGGTTTATCGCCGTTCTTTTAACTTTTTTTCTTGATAACGTTAGTGATGATGATGAGGAGAAGAAAAATAACAACAACACTAGCAACACTAGCGACACCACCATCACCTCCACCGCCACCTACAACAACAATGGTAATTCAAAAATTAGCTTTTTTCAAAAAGATAATTTGGTAAAAGAGTTTTGTCATTCATATGAGACAAAGTAATAGTGTTTGGGTGAGGGTCTTTTCTACATGCTCACACCACATGGTTTTTATTGTAACTTTTTTTTTTTCTTTTTTCTTTTCTTCTGGTAAACATAAATTCCATTAAGCATAACCATCACCAGGGGGCCATTAATTATAACTCTTAATAAAGGCATTGTAATGATGCTATGTCTAGCTCCATTACATTGCATTTATAAATATATTTTTGTTTTTTATGAACTTACATTGCACTTTTTAATAACATTAGAAAGTAATGGTTGTTATTATTTGTCATTGCCATTATATCCCATTATTTTAAGCGATAATTAAGCTTTCATAATACGTATTATGAGGCCCAGTCTGGTTGCCATGAAAATGTTTTCTCATGACAAAATTTTCTCAATAACTCATTTTTAAGCCATTTGATTGCCATGAAAAATTGGTTTTTTCATGTAATTCTCATGATTATTTTCTTTCCTTTTCTCGTGGGATTTTATTTTATTTTCTATACAATTCAAGGCAACCAGACTGGGCCTAATAGTATTTAGCTGTTTTATGTGTCAATTAGTAAACTAATTCATAAAAAAAAATAGTAAACTATAATTTTAATGGTAAATTACTACTAAAGTCGTGAAAAGTGGACACTGCAGTGACTTTTAAAACTATTATAATGATAAATAGCTGCCCTCCCTTGTTATCATTTCTATAATTTTTTACTTCAAACATTGAGTTTGAAGTTTCCTATCAGATGGAAGGGATCAAGTGGCATTGCCATCCATGAACATGGTAAAACCAAATGGGGAACAAATCCTATTGAGTACAAAGTTTTTTTTTTTTTTTGGTTGCATGTATATTCCATCAAAACAAACCCATGTATTCTTTAGAAAAGGAAAAAACTTATGTATTACAAATTTGGGAAAAGGTCCTCTATAATAGTTTTTTTTTGTTTTGTAGCTTCTTGTAGCATGAACAAAAAATATAAAAGGACAAAGAACGACCCACAAAAAGGCAAAAATCCCATGTATTTTTTGTTTATGCTACAAAAAGTTTGTTACCACAGAAGTTTTCCTTCAATTTTTACCCTCTACATATGTAGTAAGTTTTAGATCATTAGAAGAAAACATAGCATATATATAGCATAGGGCTGAGATTAATGACTAAAAACTGCATATATTGTGTTATTTGAGTGGTATAGCATGTCACTTAAAAAGGGCGCAAGAAACCTTCTTCCCATTCTTTATATGAGATTGAATCACCAGTCCAATTCCCTCTACATCTAAAATTGATGTTCTATTACTGACAATGTTGCTCCTATGTTTTGGTTCTGGTCCATTTGTTTCTATCTTCTTGTTTTTTTAGGCATGCATTTTTCCTCTTGCATCATCTACTTTTATTGGTGCCCTTTCTCAAGTCAAAATAAACATGTTATGATTGCCTAAGAAAGCTAAATATCCATTATTGAGAGCAAGTGGTTCATATTCTCTGGATCAGCCCAATGTTCACATGAGCCTGGCCCGCTTTATGATGGACTTGGGCTGCTGCTTTTAACCCTTGCTTTGCGTTCACCTTTATATTAATGTCATTTATCAAATGGGCTGGGCCAAAGCCTAGCTTTACAGGTCGAAGGCCATGGTACAATATGGGCCAAAGCCGGTATTAAAATTTATTTCAATATTATTTATTTAAGTATATATTTAGATATTTTATCCAGAAAACACAAATATTATAGATATCGATTTCTAAAGAAATCTTATACTTTTTTATTTTTAAATATGTGGTTCAGGCCTCTTAAATTATTTGTTTTACTATATTAAATCAACAAACTAGCCGAATCTCTTTTGCTCCCCCAAATCAGCATATATATTTTATTTATTTGTGACATTGTCAATTTTCGTATCTTTTATAATAAACTAGAAAATTCTCTGCACTGGGAAGACTGAGATTAGGTATGAATGAAGTTCATACTGATGCATGTGAATGGACCAGGGGTGGACACATCAGTGCTGAAAAGTGATAAGCGCCCCTCAAAATGTGTAAATCACTTTTCAGCACTAATACATCCGCCCCTTGGTGCTGTTCACACCCATTAATACGAACTTCATTCATACCTAATCCCAGCCGATGGGATTACAGTGTGCCCTCTCACAGGGGTTGTGGGCCCAATGCAAAATTTGCATGAAGCCTACACCACACCGTCCTCCTGATGTAAAGGATCAGCCCCCTTTATATTAAAAAGAGTAGAAGGTAAAAAAATCTTATTATTTAGTGGTCGGGGCTTGATCTAAAGCAGATTTCCTGTAGCCCTTTTACTGTAGTCACACTGTAGCACCAGGGGTGTCAGGTGACATGTAGGTAGAAAAAGTGAAAAACACCCAAGCAGTGATTATTTCTGTGATGGTTCCTTTTTCTGCCTACGTGTCACCCAATGCCCCCGGGTGCTACAGTCTCACTACAATAAAAGGACTACAGGAAATCCGCTTTGGGTTTGATCAGTCTAGGACTAAGCCCGCCCAGCCCAGCCCAGCCCAGCCCAGCCCATATGCACGTTACAATCCCAATTGAGGGCATTGTAGTCATTTGACGACTAAACAAATTCCGAGAATCATGGTTTTTTCATCATCATTCATCACCATATGCCAATCCACAACCCTAGGCGCACGTTAGCCTCCAGGGAGACCAATACCTATCCGTATATCCGGAAGGGAAAAGGGTTTCTGCATTAAACACGAACTCTCCCGACTCTCTCTAGGGCTTTTTTCCGCACCCCCTCTGTCTCTCTCTTCCCTTCTCTCCACAGAAGAAAAGGGTTCGATAACAGGCACCGCAAAAATCGTCTCTATCTATCTCGTCATTGCGCTTCAATGCCTGCAAATTATTTCCCCTTTTCGTTCGCTCAAAACCCTAAAAGCTCTGAAACCGCTCCCTTTCTCTGCGCAGAGGCGGGCGATTTCAGCTTCGCCGTGACAACGAAATCTCTGTATCTGTTTGTTCCCGCTGAATTCGGAAATCGCATGCCCTAGATTTGGTTCGACGCTCTGTGATTCCGTGTTTCCATGGCGCCCAGTCGCAGAAAAGGCGCCGGCAAAGCTTCTTCCGCTGCTGCTGCTGCTGCTGCTCGGCAGCAATGGAAGGTTGGGGATCTAGTTCTTGCTAAGATGAAAGGGTTTCCTGCATGGCCTGCAACGGTGCGTGTTTGATTTTTTCATGGGCAAAAGATGTATCTGTTTTTCCTTTGGGTGCCCAATCGTAGATTTTGGTTTGGTTTGTGTTTTCAATTATTTACTTGTATAGTTTACTATGACATTAGGGTTCATTTAGTATCATATCGTTCTTTGATCCAAGAAAAGGAAGCGTTTTAACCTTTAAATTTTGTTGTTTATTTCTCTTTCTCTTATTATTATTTTTTTATATATTTTATTAAAGTTGCATGCTTTTTTTAATTTGATCTTCTTCACGGATGCGAAAGTCATTTTTTTTTTCTTGTAAAAATTTGTTTTTTTTCTTTTCTTGATGGTTCTGGATGTTGAACCCTGACAAGATAGTACAGAGTTATTAGAGAGGAATGGTTAATTTTATTTTTTCCAAATCCTTCCGCGGACCCCTCCCCCTTTTATTTTGTTAAAAATCAGTTGGACCATGCTTTAGCAGAACTACTTTTAAGCTTTGCAAGGCTCTGTAACATGACGGGGACTGCTTGGTTTAATTAAATTGATTCCTAATGGCAGGTAAGTGAACCGGAGAAGTGGGGCTTCTCAACTAATTGGAAGAAAGTGCTCGTATATTTCTTTGGGACAAAA
>JAOXJP010227182.1:0-11349 GCA_025762735.1 Platanus orientalis | reverse complement strand
CCTAATAATCATGTTGTCTTCCTAAGGTTCATTGATGATAGATGGATGAGGATGCTTCTCTACCCACTTCAAAGGGCCAATAAGTTACTTTATTTTGTTAAAGTTATATTTTTTTGATTATCTCAAGCAATGCCAATGGTTTGGAAGCGGCATATAATGTGATGAGCCCAACGCAATTGCATAGCCAAAGGCTCTTAGGAAGGTAACCATAATCACAAACTAAATTTTGTTTCCTACCACAAGACAATTTACGAAAAATTGTGATAATTTTAATTGAAATACTTTAGGGATGCCTAAGAGTCCTTCGGTTGTTTAGTTGTTGCGACTAGATGGGCAAAGACAGCTCTAGGTAATTTTATATTATTTTTATAGAAATTGTAGGTGAATTAAATTAGTGTTGTAAACAACAATTACTTGTGCACGTGCATTATTTCTTACAGCTAAATGGTAGGCGTTATATGGGACTGATGCACCCAACCTTAGGAAGATTTTCATTCGTGTATTATCTTAGACCGCATCTTCATCTAGCTATAAAAGGAACTAGAGCACTTTCTCCTTGAAACACTCCAAAAGAATAAATAGACTTGGGCATGAAAACATTTAGAAACTTGTATTTGCATTTAAGGAAGCGATGAGACACCAACCCCATTGACCGTACAAATATTTTTTGTGAAAAGGGTGAGGAGGACCCACTATACAAGTGTGTCAAGAAGGTCAGGGAGCCAATATTAGACAAAACGGGTGAACGATCGAGTTCTCATTTTGCGAGTGAGATGGGAATGAATTTGGATGATTTCATGGAGACATAGCAGCAGTCTCAATTTGACCAGTAGGATGATGAGGATTGGTCAAGTTCAGGCTCAGAGAGTGATGGTGTGATGATAGAGGTGGTGGTGGCATTGGCAAGAGAGATGAGGGAGATAATGGAGGTGATGATGAGGGTGGTGATGAGGAAGATGATGGAGGTGATAATAGGGGTGATGGTAGTGGGGATGGCATGGGATATGACAAGGAAGATGATGAGGGTGATGGAGACCATGGCACACGTTCTCCATTGCCACAACATAAAACTTATCAACAAGGGTGGATATGGGGAAGAGGAAATAGAGATATTAGGAGGATGAGACTAGTTCCCAACACACCATTAGCACTGCTGAGAGTTTAGTAGGGTCATCCAATCGCATAAGCAACAATGGAGGTAGTGCCAGCCTACCATGTGAACTTCTACATCTTCTTATAGGCAATAATATGGTAGGTACCCTCATCAGCCTCATAATCGTTCTAGCACAATCATCGTGGGCTAATTTCTTTGGCCTTGACCAACAGTATGGCTGAGCCTCATCATTGTCATAATTACATGGCTAGGCTTATCCTTAGCCTCAAGCTCAGGTTGTTTTCCTCGCCCTCGAGCTTAGTCACAAACTTAATGATAAGGACATGGAGGCAAGGTGTAGCCCACATATGGCCTTGGTGGGATCCACACATGGAGGCAAGCATGGAAGATGCAATGGAAAACTGTATGGAAGATTTAATACAGTTTTAGGAAGTTTTTATAGTCTTTTATTTAGTTTATAGAGGGTTTTTTGTGTTTATTAGAGTTAGGGACTAAATAGGTATAAGAGTTTTTATATTGGTCAATTTTGTAAAGCCCATTATATAAAAAGAAGAGGGATGGTTGACCAATGCAGAAAGCCACACGATTTTGGCTACTTTAACTTTCATTTTGTTGTAGAAAGCGGATACTAGGAGTCCACGTGAGAGTCTCTTGTTATTACTTTTATTTCTTTGGTTTTGCTTCTTTAAAAGGGGGAAGAGATCCCTTGTATTGGACATGCAAGAATTAATGAAGTTTATGAAATTCTGGGTTCCCTCTCTACGTGACTGTTATCTCCTCTTTCTTCTCCAAGTTCTAGGCGATCTTGATTGGTGATTTCCAAGATGTTGAGGTTGGTGATTTCTTCTTTTTCTTCTTCCTATTTTTTTTTTCTTCTGGATTTCACCATTAATAACCGCAAACCTAAAGTATATACCCTAATCTTACATTCCCACCATTAAAACCCTAGTCGGCCAGCATATAATACCTTTCCTTTCCTGTTTTTTATTAAAACTCTAATTCTCCATCTCCTATACCACATGATCCATTATTCTCCTTCAATAATTGCTTTGTTCTAGATTCAAACCATTCATTACCACCTGTTATTACCTACAGCCAGCCCTATTAACCCATCCATCTAATGAAATCCTTCCTCAGATTTGTCAATCATTGAACACCTTTATACTGCTTATTCCTCAGAACCTTGAACCCACTTTGGAATTTATTCCTTGCTTGAAAATTAAAGAAATCAACCACCCACATTAGAATGCATACTGCTGTGGGAACAAATCTGTACTGAAGACGTTTGTCAAATTGTTCAAGGGTTCGATACATTGAGATCTATATGTGCTGATTGTTGTGAATGCTTGGAATCACTTGATTGAAGTGTTGGTCACTCAAGAAGGTGCTGCTGATTAGGTTTTGACAGACTCTTCACAGCCTTGCCTTTTGCTATAGAACTTTGCAATCCTACTGTTTGATAAATTGTTAAAGTGAAGCCTTCAAGCTTGGACTACATGACTTAGTCTCGGGCTCAATCTCAACTTCAAGTTTATCTGGTGGTAAGGTATCCACAACTTGGGATACTAATGAATGTAAAGGATTATGTATATGAGAGATACATTCATAAGTATCAGACCTGGTATAACAGTATGTCGTAGCAGTAGTATTGCTACTACTTGGAGGACCAGCTCCATCACCATATGAATGGTCGACACCATAAGGGGGGAATGGTAGTGATGATTTTCAGCCAATCTGGAACTCTATGTTGTATTGATGTGGAGTTGGAGCTTGGGAGGAATCTTGGGATTGCTATTATATCTTATATTATATGAGCAAGCATTGTACTTTTCCAATTTCTTTTACTTTTGTTTGTACTTTATATGACCATAGGTTAGATGTGAATTATATATATATATATATGAAATTATTGTTGGATTATGTGGATTTGTAGCTTTATTATGCAATGCGGTGTTTTTTATCAACCTCTATATGACATTATTGTTGGATTATGGATTTGTGTCATGGATTATATGGATTTGCAGCTTTATTGTGCAATGCATAGTGTTTCTATCAACCTCTAACACTTAAAAGTTCTAGACATGTGCGACAGCATAAGTCACAAGGTAACGGTTTCCAACTATTGATACCCAAGTGTGTCATGGTGTCAGCTTCCCTAACCATCATAAATGGTTGTTTTTTATATGTAATGATTTCTAAGTGTGAATTAGTATTTATTCTATTAAATCCTGAAGTTTCATCAAAAAATTTCAACATTTTCTTAACATTTCCATTGTTTCCACACTTTTTCAAGGTTTCCCCTAAGATACAGTTAACACGCCAATATGTACCACATCCATGGGGATTATTATGCATTGCAATACTCATTTGGGAAACCATGTCCCACTGGGATTGGTAAAGCTTTCAGAGATTGTTCAGGGGCAGTTATGTTAGCTTTCTCAAGTCTAATTGGTATTAGTGACTCAATTGTATGAAGTTACTTACAATTAAAAATGGTATTACATCGCTAGAGTATAGTGATTGATTGGGAATCCTTAGTTGTTATTGGATGGTTTGCAACAAGGAGTAGAGTGGTCTTTAAAGGCTCTCTCATCTTATTAGGGAAGGAAGATCCTTAGCATCCTCTTTGAACATCTAGATCCAATGGGTACCAAGGTCTGCGAATTCTTGCTAAATAATCTAGCCAAAGATGACTCTCACAATTAGCTTTATACACAGGTCTCCATTCGTAGGCACATTCTTAATGCTTTTGGTGTGTTACCCTTAGTTCTTCGTTTTATTTTGTTTATTTTCCATTATTTCTTTGTTCTTTTTCTGCTATTTTGTTTGGGTTCCTCTAGGATAGGGACTGGGCCTTTGTTTTTGCTTAAAAGTGTTTCAAATTTTTGGAAGATTCAAAGAGATATTTTCCAATGAACCTACTAAATCTTAGTCCTCTGTATGAAATTTAATTAAAATTCACTAATTTGTATTGAAACATAATTTTTTTTTTTTTTAATCAATTACTTCATCTAGGTCCTTTTGTTATGAACCTAACCAATACGCCAAAAGCCCTACGACTAATGGAAACGCATTAGGCTAGGCTCTTAACCTTTGGGATCATAACATTCCACCACGTTCCGCAACCAACATCCCAACGGCCCACTCTATAGCGGCACATGCTCTAGCCTCTCATCCAAGTAGCCCTTTGCACCCATGGTGGCTTTCACTCTAGTCAAGTAGCCCTTTCCACCCTTTTGTGACAGCTCACTCTGACTTAAGTAGCCCTTCCCACACCGTAGTGGCTCTCACTCTAGTCTAGTTTGCCCTCTCCACAAGTCAACCCTTCTGTAACTCGAATTCAGGACATGGTGTTGGCTTTGATACCAATTGTTATGAACCTCCAATACGCCAAAAGCCCTAGGATTGATGGAAACGCATTAGGCTAGGCTCTTAACCTTTAGGATCATAACACCTTGGGAGATTGGAGCCTCTAGGCTTTATACTTAGATCAAAATAAGTTCCCTTTAGGTAAATGCAAGTGTGCAAATCAAACAAAACCATAGCTTAGGTTCTCCCCCAGGGCATATAAATTTTAAGGCTTTAGAAATATGGTATGAGAGGTGACTCTTCCAGCATCCAAGAAAAAGAAAACATTCGGAGATTATCTCATATAAAAGTAATCTAGGACTTGGTTTCTATGAATATATTGTCCTCTCCTGACCTAAATTCAGCTAATGGTTATATATATAGTTCAGCTAATGCTATGGTGGATGGATTTCTAATGACAAGTAATATCAGTTTGCTTGCCTATTTGACTTGCAGCAAAAATAAGGGTTAGGTTTCAGGGTTTATGCCTAATGAACAGGTTTGACAATCAAAAGAAGAGACACAATGAATACCTAGACTCTGTCCAACAATCTAACTAAACAAGCTCACATAGGCCACATTGAACAATAAACATATATGATGAACGTAAAATTTTAATGCACCCTTCATCTAGTGATGCATGCCATTGTGTTCTAGTGCTTGAAAGGGCACAAAGGAACTCTTAGATAAAGAATAAACTAATAACAGCAGCTAGAAGTCCCAACTCTTAGTTTTCACACTAGATAATCTGAGAGATAAGTATTGAATTGAATTAACCAGAATGTCTTGAACAGGAAATAAGCCATACATAAACTCTTTTTAGCGTGTAGAAGTCCAATTCATGACATTGAAGATGCTAAATTTCAGCTACCTTTCACGGTCCAACAGAAAGGCAATTCAACTCAATTCAGACAATCAAATTCAAAAACAGAACAACAAAAGAAACTAAGTGACCATGCAACAACAATAAGCAGAATAAAACAAAACTATAACCAGAGATTTAAATGTTTTAATCTCGGTATCTCCTTGTTGCCTCCTTTAATTGTCCTAGAAATTACTTATGGTATGGCACCCATGGTTCAAAAACTTAGATCGGCGGAACGAATCGTCCAGGCCCAAAACCGATCCGGATTGGATCGGGTAAGATCGTCGTATTGGATCATCAAATCGGTGATCCAATTGTGGATCGTTCGATCTGAACCCAATCCAAAGTAAAAAAAAATCTGAAAAAAAAAAAAAAAAAAATCCTAAAAATCCATAAATTTCTTGTAATGCTTTTCATAAAAAGTTTGACTGAAAAAAACTTAATTTTAGGTACGTTAGTTGCATCATACATGAATAAACACATTACAATTGAACAATTCATAACCAAACATCCAGTATGATTACTTCTAGTGCAGATAGAATACCATATAAATAATGATGAACATAACCATTAAGCTGTTTATGTTGTGACCAAAACCATCAAGCCAAAGTATCAAGATGTGTATGTAGGTCTACACACTGGACTGTTAATGTAGTTTTTCCTTTTTCCTGGTTTGCAATTGCAGCTTCTTTAGCTGTTTATATTACTATGTTTGCTGTTTTTTCTTATAAAATTTGATCATTAGTCATTAAAATAATCAATATTAGATGTAGATGATTCCATGATGATGCTAAACAAATAATTCCTCCTATCATGGCTAAAATTTTCTAAAATATGCTCACTGATAGTTATATCAACATAAACGTTATTAACTAAATAAGCAACAGTGAATGAACAAGCATAGAATTATAATATATGTAATCATTAAATTGTTTACATTTTAGGATTTATTAACATTCAAGGTATTTTACTCTTACATTTTTGTCATTTTTTAACTTTTATGATTTTTCTTAATTGTTTTGGTATTTTTGTTGTTTTTTAATTATCTTCAGCTAATCACAGAACGTATAAACCGTGTGTAGAACCCTGTTTGACAAGCCAGTCATTGCTCCATCTGGTTCTCAAAATTATGGCATAATCTCAAGCATTCGAGCAAAATGAAATTACAGGAAAACATTTTCATACCTAAGTGATGGTTGGTTCTTTCAATTAAAGACTTCCGGTACCTCGCCAATACACTGGCCATATAAGCTTCCTTTTCTCCTGTGACTTCGTCATCTGCATCAGATTCAGTGATGGCAAGACACACTCCATGCACATTCTTTCCCAACACAATCTCTCTGCGCTGTTCCTCTTCACCTTCACAATTAGGACTTCCGTCATTCTCAACAACCGGCAGCAAAGACTCTGAAATTACCGCCGTCGGTTCAAAATCCTCCGGCAACGGCTCAATCTTTTCCTTCGATTGACCGGAAAACACCTCAACACTTCCAATCATGACTTCTCAGGCTAAAAATCAAAAAAACGAACCCCAGTATCTAGATCAACTCTTTCACAGCTTCCTCAAGCTCTTAAAATGCACAACTAAAGCATGAAACAAGTACTCGAATACACGAATACTTCAATCTGAACCAAAATGCAGCACAAAAAATTAGTGCATTCAGAGAAAAACCTCAAATCTACCATGAAATTCATCAAAATCAAAGAACTATAAGAACACCGCGTGAATCGATCGGAGAAAGCGAAAGATTGGGAGAGGATCATAAAAGGAAATATCTGTACGTTATATTTATTATTAGAAAAATTTCGACAAACTACAGATCAAAAATCATGAGGAGGGATAGGACTGGAAAGCTTAAACGAATGCAAAGCAACCTTAAAAGCGTGGGCCTGCAATGGCGGTCGGTTCGCTCAAACGAAGCTCGTACGTCTCTCGCTCCAAACTTCCCTATTTATAGGCGGGAGAGGGGCACCCGCTGACAAAGGTTAGAATCATCTCCGGTCAAAATAAAGGGATACCATGCTAGTAGTAACAACCCCCAGCGTGACACGATGCCTGATAAAGGGTAATTTGATAAATACATGCTTATTAAACCTTGTGAATTTACCGATGGAAGAAAGATACATCTTTGCCGGACAGTTTTCAAATCGTCTCCAGTCTTTATGGACTGATATCACACCATTACAAATCAGTGTATGACACGTACCCTGATAAAAGGTTTTTTAATCAATACTCATGAATCAACTGATGATATTACTATAAATACACAGTAAAGTGTGTATTTATTAATGTACTTTTATCAGGTATCATATCACATCCTCAACAGACTTATCTCTTAAGACCGGAGATGATGTGAACTTGCCTGACATCCGTCGCATAGTGCTGACATCATATTTGCGAAATGATTCAAACTAATTACAATGGAGCACCGATTATTTTTTATAGATTCATTTTAAAACAATTTAAAAAATAATAATAATAATAATAAAAGAAAAATGATATTTTGCCGAAGATGTACCTTCATCCTCTTAGGGGGGTGTGTGGTTTCATGCGCAACGGTCACACACTCGAGCAAGGATTGTGTCTACCTCCCTGAAAAACACTAACCACTGCTAGGCTAAGGAGACAGACACATCAGTGTTGAAAAGTAATTTACATTTTTTGGAGAGAGCTTATTACTTTTTGGTGCTGATGTGTCCACCCATAGATGTTCAGTAGAGGGAAAGGTTCTTTAGGGGGGATGAAATCACCGGGGACTCCCCTTGTCTGACGCCACATGGGGCAAAACTTGCCCCACGAGGCATCGCACAAGGGGGCATCGCATGTGATATTACCCCTTTTTAGGGAGGCAAACACAATCTTGTTGGCACACACTCCCTCATGAACGGGCAAATGATAAATCCTAGATAAAACATCCTTCTTTTTATTTTCAAAGTGACATGTGGTGTGTTAAGGGTTAAAATAATTTTAAATAAGTGTTCAAATGAAAATGAAAAAGGATATACTCAATTCTTTCTATTAGGATTTGGAACACCCTCTCATATCACATCCAAAAAGTGATTAACATTTCTTAAGGCGATGTAAATCACTCATCGACTATGATGTGATCTTCACTCTATAAAAGGACACTTTAGCAGGGCATGTAGAAACGTAAAGATGATTATGATTGACCACACTCAAAACAAGGGGTTTCTTAAAAAATGACTCTTTAAAAAATAAACATGAGAAAATTTGTGTTGGTTGGAAAACATTATAACCCTTTGTGAAGAGTCTTTTTGAAATACGCAACTTACGTAAAGAAATACAAAATAGATTTCCTGTATAGTAGAATTACTGTAGCTTTATAGGAGCTTCTACACCCAGTTGACACGTCGCTAAAGAGTTTGACCCATGGATTAAGCTGTGGTTTACTTTAACCATGGTTGCTCGGGCCAAACCTCTGTTAGATTTAGGGAAAACGACAAAGAAAAAGAAGAAAAATGGGAAGAAAATGATGGGGAGAGCAGAGACTAGAACATCTCGTCGTTGGTCACAAAGTTAATCAATTGTTTTTTTTTTCTTTTTGATCTCTATTTTAATTTTATCTCTTCTAATATTTGGTAGAAGAAGTATTCAATATAATCAAAAACAAGTAATTTCTAAGAATATAATTTGTTTTTATTTGATTTGAAAGGCTGATTTAAAAGAAAGCTCAGATTTGAGAGCAAAACGAGAGCTAGAAAGAATTAGCTTATTAGCTAATTAAATTTATGTTGTTCTTCTGCCTTCTAGAAGACTGAGTTGAATGATTTTAAGAGCAAGTTTTAAGTTTTGGTTTCATACTTCTTTAAATCTTCAAGGTTTACAAAATGAAGAAGTGGGGAATAAGGGAAGGAACAAGAAGAAAATGATATATATATTTTTAAAATGGTGATAAAGTGACTACATCTATTAAAATAGAGGGTCCAATCAAGATTTGTGTGATACAAGTGAACTATACAATCCACCTTAAAACAGGTGGGTATTCACACCCACAAACACTCCTCTCTCTCTCTCTCTCAGTTTTAATCTTTGTGCCTCGTTGCTTATCTTTTTTTCGATTTGAAAATAAGAGAAAAATAGTGAACGTGCTCCTTTTTTTTTTTCCAAACGCCTCAAGTAAATCTCATGCTTCAAGAGAGCTTGAATGGATTTATGGTTTTTTTTTTTTAATTCCATAGAACCCATAAATCAAGAAAACCTAAAGAGAGGGAGAAGGAAAGAATATCCTTTTTAGTTGCCTACCTTGCCCCAGTTCCTTGAAGAATATGATTTTTTGGTTGATTTTAAATTTACCGACGAGAAAAACGATAACCCCACATTGCCGATCTTGTTTGATAGGTCCAACGAGATTCACCACTCAACCTTGATTTTCGGACAAAAAAATTGACTCCGGTCATCAGTGAGGGTTCCAATGAGAAAACAAGACCTACAAATCTCGTTTTCTATTTTCTTCTACAGAGGAAAGTGTTAACTCGAGGGTTAACTAGGTTTGACTCATGGTTAGATGAAAGTTTGTTTAACCTGTGAGTCAAGTATAATCTTTGACGTATCGCACAGCTCTAAAATCTCTAGTAAAACTACTATAATTTCACTACAAAAATTTCACTTTAAAAGAAATAATCAACCAACACAATCTTACATTTATGAATGTCATATATACCACGAGTTATCTAAATAAATGTGTCTTATATACTTATCCAAAGGTGTGTGAGTAATACCTAGTCTCACAATATTTCATCATAATCTTGTCTAAAAACGATTTGTTATATACCAACCCAAACCCAACTCATTAAACCAGTTGCCAAAGTATAAAACAACCCATTATTGTTCTTATCTTATTGGTTGATGGTCTTTGAAAAACCAACAAGACAAACCAATTCCTTAGGGCAATTCTTCCTATCACAGCTTTAAATGTAATTGTGATTTGATTCAAGTTTCAAATTCAAATCTTAAGGATGTCAAATCATATCCTATTTATGGATGTGAGGGCCCATTTGAATGTATAACAATTTCGAAAGGAGCCAATCCTCAGCAGTGAGGTCCATACACTTTGTGGGGCCCTTGAGGAGGCATAACATCCTCCCGGGTGCAGATGATTTTCTCACATCTCGCTCAATATTCCCTCTCATCGAACTGGTATAGAAATTCTCTCCATTTTGGTATAAAGATGATATGCTCCATTTTCGTATAGGAAGAAAATGTTCTATGATGATAAAGTGTTTATATTGTGTATGGTGAATGATAAGCTGACATGTGTTGTGTTTGGGGTTAAAAAAGTCTATAAAAGCTTTCAATGGAAAAGTAGATGTTTAAAAAGAGTCACCAAATTCAATAACCCATAACGTATCAATCAATGCTACGTTTATAGAGGTCTGTGTCAAAACAGACAATCAATCTCCTGTGGTATAAAGATGATATGCCAACAACAACAAAAATGTCATATCATGTGATTGGACTGAAGATCGAGATAGAATGGAACGAGTTCACATCATCTCCGTGACTAGCAAAGGGTGTATTAACAATTATACTTATTTGTTGTGTATTTACCATATTATCCTCCTTTGATTCATGTCTATTAACTTAAACACCCTTGTCAAGCCACATGTCACACACTGATTGGTAATATGGTGGTACATGCCCATTCATATGGGAGATGATTCAATCTCGGATGGAACTTCTATTCATTTTAAAAAGAGATGATTCGTATACAGTACACAGGAACTTCTATGATGAAAAAAGAAATTACGAGATAATGCTGTGATACCACTCAAAATTTGTCCCAAATACATGGCATTTCTCCCAAAATTTAAAACCAACGCCATTGATTGCATATGTGTTGAGCAGTATCACAACACTTTCACGGTAATCTTTCTCACCATAGAGGATCCGGAGTGAAACTTGTTTTACCCCACATGCTTGGTGAATGGATAAAAAATGCTCACCTTAACGAATGCTAACCACTGCTTCTTGTCAGGCGGCGGGCACATCAGTGCCGAAAAG
>JAOXJP010227181.1:0-11349 GCA_025762735.1 Platanus orientalis | reverse complement strand
GAGACAGTCCTTGCATGGATAATCAGCATGTAACCCGAGTATGTTTATGGCGCAAAGTTGAAGATACAACAAATCTACATCATTATCATATTGAATTATTTTAAACTGTGATTGACATGCAACGTCAAAAGCTTGATAATCGCTTCAATGAAGTGAACAGTAAGATGTTTCTTTGTATGGTATGCTTGAATACAAGAGATTCATTCTCTTCTTTTGACAAACAAAAGTCGTTTTGCCTTACTCAATTATATCCATTAGATTTTTCTGTAGTAGATATCATATCTCTTAACAATTAACTTAAGACTTACATTCTTAATATCAAATAATGAGTTTTCAAAAGTAAAAGAGATTAACAGCTTTGCCAAGAAGATAGTCAAGATGAAGAAAAATATTTTTATATCCGTTAGTGTACTTTCTCATAACATTGGTATTAATCATTCCAATTGCTACTGTTACTGTTGAGAGAGCATTTTTAGCAATTTATATTGTGAAAAATATGTTGCATAATCGAATGGGAGATGAATGAATGAATGATTGTTTAATCACCTATATTGAAAAAAGATGTTTTCAATAGTATCAATAATGAGAAGATCATCAAATGCATTTAGAACATGAGGCCTCGTCGTGGATAATTACCACTTTAATTGTATATGGATTTTTAGGGGACAATTATTTTTTGTAAACGAATAGTACACAATTGTAAATAACTTTTTAATGAGAATTATTTCTTTGAGTAAATGATATACACTTTAGTATATTAATACATGTTTTTTTTAACTAAAACTTTTTACTTGCCACCTTATAAGAAAATCATGGCTCCGCCCTGGTTAAGATTGTGTTGATAATAATATCATAACACCAACCATATAGCTCATTAGAACATAGCAAGTGGCAAGAAATCTTAAACCTGGATGATAAGAAAAAGTTTATGTTGTGGTGCAATATTTGAATCTTAGTTTTGTTTCATCCTTTCTCATTAATTTACTTTAGGTTGTTGGTCATTAATTTACTTTAGGTTGTTGGTTCTCTCAGACCATGATAGTGAGGCATTTTGGTGTTCAAAGAGCACAATACCTATTGGCTTCTCTCCACTACTGGTAGATGGTGAACCTCTAAAACATATTTAGTTACCAATGATCCAAGTAAATTGTATGATTAATGGTTCCCACCTTGCATAAGACTGTTTTGATAACATATTTGTTATTCTTATCATTTTTGTTTATAATATATTGTACAAAGCTGAATAGTTTAAGTTGAGTCCTTTCACTCCTCGGCATGAGGTAGAAAATGCCTATATAAAAAAAATAAAGAAAGAAGGAAGAAGACAGTTTACATGGCTCGACAATGGCTACCTACACCTCCAGATGAAGAAATCTTTGCTTCACTTTCAGAGTGTTTACATCCTCTTTGCTACATTTTATAAATAATAAAAAAAGACAGAAAAAGAAACAGAAAATAATTGCAAATAATACAGAAATAGGAGATTCTCTTTAGAATATTGAATCTCCTGTGATGCTTTCATTGAAGAAGATAAAGTCATTTGGACCAAAACACCATCTGAGAAATTTTCAGCTAAATCAGTGTACAAAATGATACTTGACTATGCGGGATCTACAACAAAATTGAATGATTGGAAAAATTCGAAACTTTGGTTGTGATTATGGTAGGAAAAGAATGTTCCCCCTAGAGTACTTATATTCATTTGGAGAAGTATAAGTAGAACACTTCCCTCAAAAATCATCATGGCAGGATTCATCCTAAGGTGTGAACCAAATTATCCAATCTACGTGTATGAAGTGGAAACCATTAATTATTTGTTTTTTTAATGTGAGTTGACTTCAATGGTGTGGTTTGGATCGCCTGTAGGCCTCTGAATTAGAGAGTATTGAAAACCACTTAAAGAATGGATCATGGAATAGTTGTCCCCCGCCCCCCATCTTGCCAAGTTTTTTTATTAATGAGCTATCATTCTATGGTGCATCTAGAAAGCTCGCAACATATTAGTGTTTGAATTGGAACGGGATTTTGCATATTCTATTATTGTGAGTTCTACAAAGCTATCAAAAGATTATAGCCCAACCCAAGAGCATACAATGAATTCACAAGGTGAATTAACAGTAGGTTCATTATGTCCAACTCGTTGGATACCTGTACAAATGGGTACATTTAAGATTAATGTTGATGGGGTAGCGGGTAGATGCTGTGCTGCAGCAGCAATCATTCAAGGTCATGCATGCACTTTCATTCAAGGTGAAACGAGGGAACTTCATGCATGCAACCCGGAAGAGGCAGAAGCAATAGCTTTTTATTTATGCATCAAGTTGGTTCGGCAACTTACAAGTGTCCCTATTCAAATTGAAGAAGATAGCAGCTTGATGGTAAAGCTTCTTAACAACCCAAATGCTCCCCTACTTTTGGAACATAATCTCATTTTGTCGTTCCATTGTTCTTCAATTACCTAACATGTCCATTTACCATATTTCAAAAGTTTACAATAAAGCAGCCCATGCTATGGAAGCTATAGCATCAAGAGAACAGATCTCACACAAATGGAATGGCACAAGGTTCCCTCAAAGAATATCCTACATTCTCGAAATGGATATTTGTAACAATGAGGAAGTTTATGTTGAATGAAAATGAGATAATTCTCTTTACCAGAAATAAAATATAAAATAAAAGAGCTTGATAAAGTGATGTTGGTTGCCAAATTCAATCTCATGTAGTTATCTAGAAAGTAGTGATGCCCTTTTATTTGCCAATGCTCTTTATGGAATCATATGATTTTTTTCCTTGGAAACAATTGTATTCACTTGTTATGAGCATAGTTTTATGTGTTAAATGGGCATAATAATTAGGGCAGCAAATTGGGCCAGGGTGGACCAAGCTAAGGTCATCCCAAGCCTAGCCCGAAGTTCACCAGCCCGCCCAAAGTCGACCCAATCTAAAAAAGTAGGGCTTCGGGCCGAGTTCGGGCCTTTTTGTGAGTGTCGATTGCAACGATTTGGGGCTCCTCTAAGGCTTCTCCTGCTTGCTCAAGTCGATCAATATCTCACATTGACAAATGCCTTTAAGATGGATCCGTAGTTGTCAAAAATCAGTTTCCTTCTTCATATAAACCTTCTTTTCCCATAAATGAGAGAAAGAGGCAAGAAATAGAGATGAGAGAGAGAGAGAGAGAGGAGGAAACACATACCTATCAATGGAGAAAGAGGATCCTTCAAGGCTTCGAGGAAGATATGGGAGTTGCAAGGTTCCCGATGATAGTAGTTGCAAGGTTGCCACATAGAGAGAGAGAGAGAGAGGCGAGAAAGAGAGAGAATCAGCCAGAGAGTGGGGGGTAGAGAGAATAATTGGCTGAAAAGAGGTGGAAAGTAACTAAAGTTAAATTAGGGTTTCTAATAAGTCGTTAGATGGGAATCCATCCAATGGTCAGCCCTTAATGTCATATACTATTTTTATAATACTCGGGCCACTTTGAGCTTAGGTTTTTTTACTTCTGCTCAAACTTGGCCTGAACACAAACTCAGCCAGTCATGCCCAACCGAAGTGCAGGCCAGACAAGTCGGGCTTCGGGCCAGTCCAGCCCAATTTGCAGCCTTAATCATAATTTCATTTTGAGTGGACAATATTTCATTTGCTTCGTATTTTGTATTACCAGGTATCAGCCCGCTACCCCAAGGTTGAAATGACAAGCGCTTGTCCATTGTTCTATGGGTTTGTATCCATAATTGGTGTGACAATAGGTTGTTTACATGGGTGGGGCAGGACAGGGGGGAGGAGGGGAAGAAATAGAACCTTCAACGATATCTATTTTATGGGCAACAAGAGACTTTCTGCAAGGGGATAAAAAAGAATTTAAAAGGGAA
Source organism: Platanus orientalis (assembly GCA_025762735.1). Taxonomy (NCBI): domain Eukaryota; kingdom Viridiplantae; phylum Streptophyta; class Magnoliopsida; order Proteales; family Platanaceae; genus Platanus; species Platanus orientalis. The sequence continues at coordinate 7,483 of JAOXJP010227181.1, read as the reverse complement.
TATAAATTCAGATTGAAAGCCTCTTTACATGCTTTATCCATTGAAATTGTAGAAAGCATCGAGGCAAACTGCTAATCTGCATAAATCTGAGATCATTTTCTATAAGAAAAAAAATACCCCTCAAAGGCTAAATAACATGATTGGTTATATCATAGGCATTAAAAAAAGACCAAAACCCGAGGAAATACCTAGGACTACCATCTATAATTGGAAAACATAAAGTCAATTCTCTTATATAGATGAAAGAGTCTTGAGAAAAATTCAAGGTTGGAATGGAAGAATGCTAAACAAACAAGGAAATCCTAATTAAATCGTCATCCCTAACTATCCCAATATATATCATGTTCAGTTTTATAATCCCAAAGAAAATCTACAACCAAATGGATGCTAAACAAAGGAATTTCTAGTGGGGTCAGAAACGGGAAGAAAAGAAAATTTACTAGATCAATTGGAAAGAAATGAGGAAAAATAAATAAGATGGGAGATATGGATTTTAGAGATTTACATTTATTCAACACAGCCTTGTTAGCCAAATATCCGTTGAGAATAATGACAATTCCTTATGGGTTAAGTTATTAAAATCTATATACTTTCCGGGTTGTGATGTCCTAAGAGCAAAACCACATCCAAATAGCTCATCGACTTGAAAAGTATTTTAAAGGATAGGGATCTCCTTTTAAAAGGTATTAGGTGGGAAGTAGAAAAGGACATAAACATTTATATTTGGAATGACCTGTGGATACCAACTCTTCTAAATTTCAAATTAGAAACACAAAAACCGGAAGAGTGTGCCATAGAAAAAGTCTCAAAAATTAGAAATCAAAATGTCTGTGAATGGGACCTTACTCCATTTGAAAATATTTTGACATCATAGAAAGAAATTATGAAAATCTCTGTTGATGTATGTCAATCCCATGATCAAATGGATAGTAGTATGTGTCTTGAAAGTGTCATATAATCTCACAAGTTCAAGACATAAAGACAAGAAGGACCAAAGACCCAAAGAGGAGATTGAAAACTACTTTGGAGTTTGCACACCAAAAAAAGTATAAAGCATGCATGCATGTATATCATTTTTACTACCTTAAAATCAACCAAAACATAGTGTTAGGTCTCTCATAGAAGTCAAAGCTAAAAGACCCAAGGACAGACTCCCAAAGTGCCCAAATCAAAATTCATAATCTAGGAGTCGTAATTGATTGTGGATCAAGTAATCGATTTCGCCGAAATCGATTGTAGATCACGCAATCAATTGTAAGTGAAATGTTGAACACAGATTGAGACTCCCATGGCCAAAACTCATAGGCCATAATCGATTTTCATATCAATTTTAAGAAATTTCCCAAATTCGAAATCGATTTGAGATCAAGTAATCGATTGCGAGTCTAAGTAAGGGCCATAATTGATTGTGAGATCTGAAATCGATTACGAGCCATGATCGATTGCGGATCAAGCAATCAGTTACGATGGCAATTTTAGAATATTTTTTAAACACAAAATTCAATGAGTTTTTCAAAATTTGAACTCCATTTTTCAAATCCAAGGCTCCAAAATGCCCCCTTTATAAAATATTCCAATTCAAAGGCCATGGGTGCTCCTTAACCCTATAAAAGACAAATTTTCCTTTTGGGGTAAAGTATCTCCAATACTCCAAATTGTTTTAGAGAGAGCTAAAAGGCATACTATATTGAGAGCTTCCTCCATTATAAAAAACTCCATTGCCCACTGATTTTGAGCTTAAGTAGCTAGCATACTTCACTATACTCTCTCTCTTTTTTCTCTCCTCTTGAATACCACTCTATTATTATTGAGGAGAAATTGTTTTTTTTTTTTCTCCTCTTGAATACCACTCTACTTTATAAAATATTTCAATCCAAAGGCCATAGGTGTTCCTTAACCATATAAAAGACAAATTTTCCCTTTAGGGTAAAGTATCTCCAATACTCCAAATTGTTTTAGAGAGAACTAAAAGGCATACTATATTGAGAGCTTCCTCACTATGAAAAACTCCATTGCCCACTGATTTTGAGCTTGAGTAACTAGCATACTTCACTATATTCTCTCTCTTTTTCTCTCCTCTTAAATACAACTCTATTGTTATTGAGGAGAAATTGGTGTGAATACTTTCCCTAGAGGAAACTCACATTTGGTTGAGTTCAAAGAGCACTAAATCCAAGTACTTGGAGCTTGTAGATAGCTAAGGCATACTAGTTCAACAATGAGCACCCCACTTTGTGCAACTAGCAACATCAACCAACTTGTGGTAATATTTGTTTGACTTTGCATTCATATTTATTATTGTTCTTATTTTGCTTCCACCGAAAGCTTGACTACCTCCGCCGGAGACACCAAAAGTAGTACACACTCACTGGAGACACTATGTTGTTGTTTAGCTTACTTGTAAGCAAGTAATTGGGTTTGTATATTGACCTAGGTTGTAATAGTACATAAATGAAATATCTCTAAGCTCATAGTGAGCTTTAGAAGAGTAAAAGTAGGCCCTAGTGCCGAACCACTATAAATCTCTTGTTGTGATTTGTATTGTGTGATTGCTTGTCTCTTCACTTGAATGCTCTCTACTACTCTTACCTAGCATATGTTCGACATAATACTTAAATAAACACATTGGAGCATATACACACAATTGGGCTAAGTTAAAAAGGATTAAAACCAACTAATATAAAATTGAAAAATGAGTAAATTAATTAAGAAATCCTATTCACCCCCCTCCTAAGATTACTTTAAAGCAATTTCAATTGGTATTAGAGCATAGGTTACTCACATAGGACTTAACACCTCAAATAAGGTCCTAGCAAAAATCCTAGATGGCTAGAGAAAATAATGGTATGTCCATTAGCACCCCTCCATTTTTCAATGGAACAGACTATGGCTATTGGAAATCTCAGATGGAAATATTCCTAAATGCCTATAGCCCGAGGGTATGGAGTGCAATTGTCGATGGCTATATATAGCCCGACAAACCGAGAAGTGAGTGAACCCCTGCTGAGGTAGATGCTCATAAGTTCAACTTTAGGGCATTGAATGTCATAGCAAGTGGCCTAGCCCTAGATGAGTTTAAGAGAATAGGTCATCTCAAAATGGCGAATGAAGCATGAAAGCTTCTATCAGTTACCCATGAAGGTACAAGCTTCAAATGTACACGACACAACTTAAAACTCTTAGGATGGAGGAGGATGAAGAAATCTCTCAATTCAATGCCAAGTTATCAAACTTATTGAATGTTATGAGGAATCTATGTGAGGATATTCCCGAGTCTAAAGTGGTTATGAAAGTACTTAGGTCCCTCCCTAAAAGGTTTAGGCCTAAGGTAACTATTATAGAAGAGAGCAAAAACCTACAAGTTATAAAGCTTGAGGAGTTGATTGGCTCACTTCAAACATTTGAAGCAACCATTAAGGAACCTACTAAGAAGAAGGGCATAGCCCTTAAGGTAGAAGAACCCTCCGAATCAAATGAAGATTCGGATGATGACTTGGCCCTTGTTGCTAAAAGGTTCAAAAAGTATTTTAGGAGAAATACCGAAGATTACTCCAAGAACAAATAGTTGAGACCTCTTTATCAACAAGAGATCAAGGCTTTTATGGCCTTTAGTACTTCCACAAGTTTACTATTGAAGTCTGTTGACTCAAGTGAAGATGATTGAGAATATGAAGAAAAGGAGGAGACCTATAATGCACAAGAGGCATGATGACCTCTTTGTCCAAAGTGTTGAGTTGGGAAAGAAAAACAAACAACTCTAAGAGGGAAATAGTTAAGTTGACTGAAAAGTCAAAGTCCATTGAAGACACTATCTCTACTCTTAAATAAGAGTCTTCTTTGAAAAGTAAAAAAGGAGAAAGATCTTTCTAGAGTAAACTACTTGTTTTTATGTAAAAAGGAGTAGATGAGCCTAAAAATAGTAGAACTAAAGAAGAAGCTCAATGAGTTTAGACTATTTCTAGGTTTAGAACAAGCCAATAGGAGGTGAGAGAAGGAAAGACTCCTTAAAGATAATAGAAAATTGTCTGACAAGGTTCTTGAGCTAGAGAAAAGGCTCAAAACCTTGGATGAAGAGAAAGATGAGTCAAGTAGTGATGACTCACTCATCCAAGAGTTGAAGGATCAAGTCAAGACACTAAATGAGAAAAACAAAGCTCTCAATTTGACTTGTGCTCAACTCACATGGAAGCCCCTTGATTACCTCAAGCAAATCAAGGAACTTAAAGAAGATAAGAGGAAGAACATCTCAATGCTTGTCCAAGGAAATGAGAAGTTTGAGAGGATAATCAAAATGGGCAAAGAGTATGGGGATATGACCGGACTTGGTTATTCTGAGGTCATTGCCTCTACCTAAACTCAAAAGCCTAAGAATGACTTTGTCAAAGCCAAATGATCCACTCAACCACCTTCACAATCTTCTTACAAGGGAAAATAAAAGGTGGAGCCTCCTAGACCTACCATAAGGTCAAACAAGGTTGAGAAAAACACACCTACCTCACTCAAAGGTAAAGCACCTATGAGACAAGGTAGAATTGTGAGAGATTCATGTAACCCTAACCTAGATCCTATGCATAAGTGGTTGGGAATAATCCACAAGCCAACCAAGCATTTTCCTCTAAAGAAACTCAACGAATGAGCAAACCTTATTCTTATGCCAATGAGGCATGGAATAAATATGAAGTGAGTAGGATTTCTACTCATGGAGGAGCTCAAGTGAAAGCCTTCACTTCTAGGAAGACTAGGGTGCAATCAAGTCAAAGTGGGAATCCTAGAAGAGACCCTCAATCCTTCTTCAATGAACAATCTAGAAGGAAAACAACACAATCCTATGTACCAAGAAGACCCACATTCTTTTACTACTATTATTGGCTTAGAAGGGCATAATTAAGGTGGATTGTAAAAAAATGACGAATGACATCAAGTCCCAAAGAATGCAAGCAAATAAAACATCAAATGGAAAGAATGTCAAGGAGAGAAACGATTTTCAAAACATTGAAAATAGAAACCTTTAAAGGAAGAAGGACTTAGCCCAACAAAATGTCAAACAGCAAGTCTCTCAACCTTTTAAGGCTAAGAGAGGTTGGGTAAGAAAGGATGATCCCAAGTGTTTGGTCATCCATACTGCACTAAGAGCCAGAAGCTCATTAAGGTTGTATCTTGATAGCGGGTGCTCTAGGCACATGTCTGGTGAGAGAGAGCTTTTCACCAAATTTGAAGAAGCTCAAGGTGGATGTGTCACTTTTGGTGATGGAAGCATCGCTAAAATCTTTGGAGTAGGAACCATTATAGCCCCCAGCATTCCACAACTCACCGAGACACTTTATGTATAAGGCTTTAAGCATAATTTGATTAACATTAGTCAAATATGTGATAAAGGTGATAAAGTGCAATTTGGCAAAGGTGGATGTGTGATCAAGGATCATGGAGAATACAACATCCTAACCGAAGGAGTAAGGATAAGTGACAATTGCTATGTCATTGAGCCAAATTCCCAACAAGGGGACACTTGTTTTTTGACCCAAAAGGATGAAACCAATTTTTTGCATCAAAGATTAGGGTATATCAACTTTAGGGATCTTGCAAGACTTAACAAGAAAGAGATAGTCAAGGACCTTCCCAAGCTAAGCAAGGTTGACAACCCAATATGCAAGAGTTGTCAAATGAGGAAGCAATTTAGAGTCTCCCACAAGAAAGTTACATCTATTGGGACTACTAGACCCCTAGAACTTCTTCACGTGGATTTGGCCGGTCCAACTAGGACTGAGAGTCTAGGAGGGAAGAAGTATTTCATGGTTGTAGTTGATGATTTCTCGATATACACTTGGGTAGCATTCCTAAGAGAGAAATCCAAAACCTTCAAAGAATTCCTAAGCATTTGCAAATTGATTCAAGTTGAGAAGGATTTGACTATAAAGAGAATCCGAAGTGACCACAGAAGAGAATTTGAGAATCACAAATTCTCAAGTTGGTGTGAAACATGAGTTTTCAGCTCCCAAAACTCCCCAACAAAATGGGGTAACTAAAAGGAAGAATAGTACTATTCTAAGCATGGCTACAACAATGTTGTCAAGCAAAAACATAGCCAAGAGGTTTTGGGCTGAAGCAATTAACATGACATGCTATGTCTCTAACCGAGTCTACCTAAGACCAGGTACATCCAAAACCCCATATGAGTTGTGGAGTGACAGAAAACCAACTGTTAAATACTTTAAAGTATTTGTTAACACTTGCTATATTCTTCGAGACAGAGAACATCTAGGCAAGTTTGATAAGAAGAGCGATGAGGCCATGCTCTTAGGATACTCCTAAATGAGTAGAGCCTACCGTGTTTACAACATGAGGACTCGCTCAGTGGCGGAGTTAATCAATGTGACAGTAGATGACTTTGAGACAACATATGAGCAAGGAAAATTGCCAGTAGTATTGTCTAACCAAGAGAATGAGAGCTCATCTCAAGTGAAGATTGAGAAATCCCAAGGAGATCATGAAGAACACTCTTCTTCATCAAGCTCCGAGGAAGAAGTTGAAGAAATTCAACTTCAACCCAAGGACAAAAGGCTCACCAAAGGACTGTCACAGGGAGACATCATAGGTGATCTTAACATTGGAGTGAAAATAAGGAGATAAATAGAAAACATCATTAGTCATTTTTGCTTCACCTCCAAGATAGAGCTAAAGTGAGTTAAAGAGGCTCTAAATGATCCCGATTGGATCCTAGTCATGCAGGAGGAACAAAATCAATTCCAAAGGAATGATATATGGTTTCTCACAGAAAGACCTACTGACAAGAATGTCATTGGTACCAAATGGATCTTCCAGAATAAACATGACGAGCATGGTACAGTAAATAGGAATAAAGTCATACTAGTTGCAAAGGGGGATGCCCAGGTTGAAGGCATTTCTAAATGGAATTCTCCAAGAGGAAGTATATGTTGAGCAACCTGAGGGATTTGTGGACCATCACTTGCCTAATTACATATACCAACTCAAGAAGGCTTTGTATGGTCTCAAACAAGGTTCAATAGCTTGGTATGAAAGACTCATAAAGTTTTTTCTTGATCACCATTTTGATCGAGGAAGTGTGGACAAAACACTCTTCGCCCCACCACTAATGTCACCATGTTTCCTGCTACGTTCTGAATAATGCACTCCAAAGAGCACACTGCACAGGGCAAAATAACTCCCAAGTGCTGGGTATAGCAAAGTAGTAAAACCCCAGTAAGATCGTGGTCAATCCACATGAACTGAAGAATGAACAACCGCAAGAGAAAAAAATGGAAATAGAAAATTAGCAAGAATAAAAAAAAAGAGTTTGATTATGTCCTCAAGGTAAAAAAAATTGAATATGTTAATTCTAAAGAAAAGACAAAAATGAACTAAAGAGTGATGGATTAAATCAGGAGATGAATACTAGTGGTTCGGGGCTATGCATGAAAAATCATAAATAAAATTTGATTCGGTTATCTCATATAGAGGAGAATGA
>JAOXJP010227180.1:0-11349 GCA_025762735.1 Platanus orientalis | reverse complement strand
GTATTAGAGCGGGACTGATCCTGCAATCTCCTTCATTTCTAGGGTTTTTTCTATTGGTTGTGTGAAACCCTAATCCTCAACTTGGTCTTTTATTGATCATGTATAAGGGCTGAAAGAGGAGTTTCTTGTGCCCCAATCAATCATGATTGGATGTGGCTGCTGTGGTACTATGGCTGTGTAATTGTATCATCTTTCTTTCATCAATAATAGAAAGAGGATTGTGTGCTTGTGTGGCTGTTTTTCAGGTATGAAATTTTTTTCAACAAGGGTTTATATGTTGAATGACGTGTGCTGCCAAGTTGCTGAATTGTATGGACTGTGGTACTATTTCCATAAAAAACATGATGTACTAGGGGTTTATTTCTATTCTTTACATATTGTTGGATGTGCAAGTGATCGATTTGTGTGACTATCAATCGAGGCATCTAGCTTGTATGTGTGTAGTGGCTGGATTTTTTGTCAAAAGTATTTAAGTGTCCTTGTGGGTTAATCAAGAGACATCATGTCTTCCTCAAGCGAAGAAAAATTTCTCTGATAAATTCTGCAAATATTGTAAATCTTCAAATTACTTGTCTCAAGTTGAATGGAAGTAACTATTTACTATGGGCACAATTTTTCAAGGTTCTTCTTGGTATAAGGAGAAAGTTGAAATATATCACTACTGATCCTCCATTTAAAACAAGTGCTAGTTATGGAGATTGGTTGCAAGATAACTATCTTGTAATGACATGGTTATGGAATAGCATGGAACCCTAGATTAGTGCCAATGTGATGTTCTTGGATATTGCTAAACAAGTTTGGACAACTCCCAAGAAATGTATTCTATGGAGAAGAATGTCTTTAGGATTTATCAGTTGTATGAAAATATATTTATGTTGCAACAAGGTGATAAATCTATGAGTGAGTACTACAATACTTTATGTGGCACGAATTGAATATGTATCAGCCCATTACAAATGACATTAAACAACTTAAAAGGCAGTGTGAGGAATTTCAAGTAGCTAAGTTCTTGCCTAGATTGAATTCCCAATTTCAAATTATTAGAGGACAAATTCTTGCTGGTGATGGTGTACCCTCTTTGAACAATGGTTATGCCTGAGTGTTGCGAGCAACCCCGACTTCATCTGTGTCTCCTAGTTTCCCACTAGTCTTCCCAACAATGAAAATTCAGCTCTTATATCTGTGGCAGATAGAGGTCAAGCCAATGTTTCTGGAGGTAAAGGAAGAAATTCTGGTAGTGGCAGAGAACGAGACAAAGATTAATACACCTTGTAAATATACCCATTGTGGCAAGACCAATCAACTTCAGATAAATTTTGGGATAAATTTGGGAAGCTTGTTTGGGCAAATGTCATGAATACATTTGGTGAGACTTCTATAGGATCTACAATCAGCGACAATTATTCTCTATTTATTAGTGAAGTTTCAAAAAGTGGATCCGGATGAGTTACACTTTCCCATGAGGAGTATGATACAATGCTACATCGGATTCAGTCAACAAGTATCATTGCTGGACCATCCACATCTCTAGCCCACTCAGTTACTCCTTGTCTTGCTACTCAAAGGTCATCTTGGGTAAATGACTCAAGATCCTTTGAGCATATGACTAGTATGTCATCCCATTTTGTTTCCCTTGATTCTTCTGATACTTAATCTACAGTTTTTCTTGCAGATGGCTCTACATGTTCCATTAGTGGTCCTGGAGATGATAATTTGACTTCTTCCTTATTTCTTTCATCTATCCTAAATGTGCCTAAATTTTCATTTAGTCTACTGTCTGTGAGTAAACTAACCAAAGAATTAAATTGTTTAGTGATATTTTATCCTTTCTTCTGTATTCTTCATGACCTCAAGATGAAGAAGATGATTGGTGGCAGGTATGAAGCAAATGGCCTATATTATCTGGATGAGAATCCAAGAGTGATGGTGCAACTGCGTTGAATTTTAGTGTCTCCTCTCTGTAATGGCACAATCGTTTGGTTCATCTGTCTCTATAAAAACTAAAATATAGTTTTCCTTCTTTACAGTCTGTGTCCAGTCCAGAATGTGAAGGATGCCAATTAAGGAAACATCATAAAAGTTCTTTTCCTAGTTGAATTGATATTTGTAAGTCGAGTCCATTTGAACTTATTCATTATGATATTTGGGGTCCTGTCAGTTATAAGTTTTTGTTTGGTTATACATATTTCATTACTTTTGTGGAAAATTATTCACGTATGACGTGGTTGTTTTTGTTAAAGGATCATTCGGAATTGCTTCTTATCTTTAAATTATTCTATAAGGATATTGAAATTTAGTATGGTTATCATATTCGTATACTTCGTTTTGATAATGCACATGAGTATACCCAAAAGGGCTTACAAGATTTTTGCACTTTGCATGGGATTGTACATCAAACTTCTTGTACTCATACCCCACAATAAAATGGTGTTGCAGAATGTAAGAAAAGGAATCTTCTTGATATTGTCAGATCCCTTTTATTCCATATACATATACCTAAAACCTTATGGGGGGATGTTGTACTCACTGCTTGTTTTCTTGTGAACCGCATGATGTTGTCTATGTTGAATAAGCAATCTGCACACTCTGTGTTATTTCTTAATCTTCCTTGGTTTCGTCTTCCTCCTCGAGTTTTTGGATGTACTTTTTTCGTTCATGTCCTAAATCCTGGTTAAGATAAATTGTCTCCTAGAGCGATTAAGTGTGTTTTTCTTGGATATTCCAAGACTCAAAAGGGCTATAAATGCTAGCACCCCTCACGTCAAGTTCTAGTTAGTGTTGATGTTACATTTTTTTAGAATACTCCCTTCTTTTCTTCTAAAGGGAAAGCTCTTGATGTTGATTTAATATCGAAGAATCCAGATACAATACCCTCTTCAGTTGATTCACAAGTATCAGTTCATCTTCCCATGCCTGCAGATGTTGATGTTGTTCCTCTCGAAGTGCTACCTACCTCTCAGGCTCCTATATAAGTATATTCACAAAGACCAAGAGTTTCACCCCTTAATGAGCACTCTCCTTAGGATGGGGGTTTCTCATAGTGATTTGTTAATTGCATTATAGAAAGGTAAACGTTCTTGTACTCCATATTCAATGAACAATTTTGTGTCATTTACTCAATTATCTTTTTTGTTTCGGTCTTTTGCCTTATCTCTCTCTTCTAGCACTCTACCTAAGTCATATGCAAGCCATGTAATATTTTCCATGAATGTTGAGATGGAAGCTCTCCAACAGAATGACACTTGTGAGCTAGCTACTCTTCCTCTAAAAAAGTAGGAAGTTGGTTGTCGTTGGGTATATACCATTAAGTATCACCTTGATGATACCATTGACAGGTGGAAAGCTCACTTGGTTGCAAAAGGATATATCTAAACCTTTGGTATTGACTACTTTGAGACCTTTTCTCCAGTTTTAATCTTAATTATATTTGAGTTTTGATATATGTTGTTGTGTCACTTCATTGGCCCTTGTACTAGATAGATGTAAAAGAAATGCTTTTCTCAATGGTGATTTGCATGAAGAAGTATACATGGAACAACCTCATGGGTATGTTGCTTAGGGGGACAGTGACAAAGTGTGTAAGTTGAGAAAGGAAATTTATGGGATGAAACAGTCACCTCATGCTTGGTTTGATAAGTTCAGCATGATTATCTTAAAATGTGGGTTTAAAAAGATTTCATCTAATCACTTGTTTGTTCGCAAACAAGGAACATGTGTTGTTTATCTAGTTGTTTATGTGGATAATATTATTATTACTGGGAATAACCACAACGGAATTGTTGATTTGAAATGTTCCTTGAACAAAAGATCTTGGTCAACTGCGATATTTTCTGGGGATAAAGTCAGTTCAATCTGAGCAGGAACTCTATTTGTCTCAGAGAAAGCATGTGGTGGACCTATTGGAAGAATATGGTATGTCTACATGTAAGCCTGTTGATTTTCCTATGGATCCAAGCACCAAGTTTGGATTAGAGGAACGAGAACAATTTCAGACCCTATTAAATAAAAAAGGATGGTTGGCAAGTTGATATATCTCACAGTTACACGGCCTGACATTGGATTTGCTGTAGGTGTGGTAAGTTAGTTTATGCACACTCAGCATCAACCCCATTGGGATGTAGTACACAGAATTCTGTGAAATCTGAAGGTGGACCAGGGAAAGGTACTCTATAAACTCCTGAAAATTTGGATGTTGCAGGTTACTCAAATGCAAACTGGGCTGGTAGTAAAATGGATAGAAGGCCTACATTTGGATATTGTACTTTTGCTTCTAGAAATTTGGTTATTTGAAAGAGTAAGAAACAAAATGTGGTGGTCAGATTGAGTGTTGAAGCATAATACAAGGCTATGGCACATATAGCTTGTGAGTTATTGTGGTTGAAGTCTCTTCTGACTGAGATGGATATGATTGTGACCTACTCCTCTAACTATGTAATATGATAATCAAACAAAATATTACATTGCAAGTAATACAGTATTCCATGATTGCACTAAACATATTGAGACCTTTTGGTTCAGGACATCCTAGGGGACTGTTGATTCTTGTGGATGTGAGCACAAAATCAACATAAAATAACACATTAGATCAAGATAACCTCAAAAACAGGGTTCTGGAAAATCTAGACAAAACTAGTAAATGACCAAAATACTCCTGATGGCTTGTCAAAACTGCATGAAAATTTACAGGGTTCTATCTAAGTAATCCCTCAAAATTTCAGGTTAATCAGATTTTTTAAAGTTTATGAAAAGTAGGATTTACCAGGCTGTTCTAGGATTCCAGCAATAATAGTATGAAAAGCTAAATTAGGGCTAACAATAAAACCAGCAACCAAGGAGAGGAATCAAGAGGAGTTGGAGTTAGATACTTAACTTATAGGGGCAGAAAACCCTCCAAATATAAGTCCAAAAACCCTGCTCTAGGAGGAGGCGATTTTGATTAGAAAACCCAGGTAAAGTTCTGGAACTCTGCAGGCCTTTAGGCAGCACCTTGATGAATAAGTTCCAATACTTTTTATCATGAATATTTAGAATCTTCTCAGCCATAGGGTTTCTTCAAACTTCAGTAACACAAGAGAGTGACAACAACAACAACAACAACAACAAACAGCCTTATCCCAACTATTACACAAGAGAGAAACAAGAAGAATAAAAATAAGAATGAAGAAGAAGAAGATAAGAAGAATAATGAGATCAGGAAGAAGGTAAAGTAGAAGAATAGGAGGAAAATAGTAAGGAAGGACCAACCAGCACCAACTAATTGAGGTTTCTAGTGGCAGCAACCCCTAGAGAATTCACATAGCACCAATTGTGAAAAGAGGGATAAAAGTCCAAATTTCATTTTATTTTTTTCGACAATAACCACTCCAATACAATTTGTGTAGCTTCCTTTTATAGGTTTAAAAAAAGAAAAATTTAGAAACTTAAAAAATAGAAACTACTAAATCCTAAAATTCCTAAGTAAAAAATCAAAAAAAAAAAAAAAACTTCTAAAAATACCCTAGGAGAGGCTGTCAACTAGTTCTCCTATGGACCCCACACATTAATTCTTTGACTCACCTAGCTTCCAAAACACTATTAAATCACTTTGGATTTGCATAATCTTAGTCTCTTTTGAACGGCAACTGAATATACTTTCTAACGACACCAAAATCTAGCCAAAACGGAAAGTTTTGACCTTAGAAAATTTGGGCTAAAAGTAAGTTACGGGATTACCCTAATACCCTAAATTGACCTTGCTTTCAAGCCTTATTACATAAAAATCTAGAAATTAAAAGTCATAAACTACCCATGGCCTTTCAGCCTTATTACAAATAAACCACATATCCTAAAAATCTAAAGTCCCCTCCTACTTGCATGGGCTTTTGAATCTAACCCTTTTGTGGGATGAGACGTATAAAAGCCTCTTAACATTGGCTGCATCATTCTCCCAGGGTGGAGAAAAATACGTCATCGAATTTGGAATCAGCCAAACCCCATTAGAGTTGTCACTTGAAGATTGAATTGGGCTCCGCAATAGAGGTGGCGAATGTGGTGGAGGACCAAGAGTGGACTTCATACGCGAATGATCATACTTGAAGGAAGAGTGCTTCTTTGCCTTCAATTGGATTGGTAGTTTCTCATGCCTTGGCAAATGCTTGTGTTTGGGCATGACTTGTAGCTTAGGAATGGTTGGTGATAAACTCAGAATACTTGCATTGGCATTAGTAACAGAATTCTGATAAGAGGGTGGAGAAACCTTAGGAGGAGAGGAATTGACAAGTGTTGGAGGAGAAATACAATGTAGATCAACGTTAACTCGTTTCTCCTTCAACTTTTTCAAACTATATCTTCAAAGCCAAGAGCTCATTAACTATGAAACTCCTTCGCTCATGTCGTTGCACTTCTAATTCATGAAGCCTTTATTGAAGGAGATCCTGTCTACGTTGTAGAATAAGATAATGTCATTTATGATGCAGACATTGGAGCAAGGTGGGGTCCACACATGGAGGACTGATGGAAGACAAGTTTTGGAGGTCAAGTGGAGTTTAGTTCAGTTTGGGAGTCCTTTATATAGATTATTTTACTGTTTTAGTTCATGTTTTATAAGTTATTAGAATAGGGGACACAAAAGTAATTTCTGTTTTGTTTTTGACCTTTTTTTTTTTTTTTTGTCAAAGCTTTATAAGTTAGATTTTAAGTGGTTGACCAATGGGTAAAAGCCCACGATTTAAGCTATTTTGGTTTCTATATTCTTTAGTAGTCTATTAGGAAGAGTTTAGAAGTCTTAGGTTTCTATTTTCCTTTTGTTTTGGGTCTTTAAAAGGAGGGTTCCCTCATTGTAATCCATATGACTGGATGAATGAAATTTTAACTGGGTTTGCTCCTACGAATGGTGCTTCTCTTTCTTCAAGCTTTCATGCCTTGGCTTGAATCCATGTCGGGATTACTTGGATCAAGGGGTAGGGAGTACTCCTAAGGTATTTTTTTATCTTCTTTCTTTATCTTCTTCTTCTTCCTCTTTTCTATGTTTTTTTTTTTTTTTTCTGGATTTCTTTAAGTACTTGTTGAAACCCACGAACTTCCATCTTCTTCTGGTCTGCTAACTTTCCATCATCAAACCCCAGGTTCTATGTTGGTTAGACCATGCGGTACCTTCAGTCATAAGTTCCCCTTTATTATGAAAGCTGAAATCCAAAACCCATCCTAAATATAGCCTACGGCTGCTCTACACCCAGTCCCTAATCTATTTTTTCCAAGCCCTGTTATTATCCCTCTTAATAACCTGTTTTTATACTCCTGTTTCTAAGCCTTTATCAGTCCAGCATCACACCAGGTTTTATTCATCGAAACCTTTTGTTTTCCTTTCAAACTGGACCTGCTTAACCCTATTACCCACCCACTGTTTGAACAAAATCCTGACCCAGATCACCCTCTTCTTTTCTTGTTATCTTGCCTACTACTAATTTGCTGCCTCATCTGAGAACATAACCTGTGTACCTTATTATCACTCCCTGTTTTTAGGTACAATGGAACCTACTATACATTGCTGTTTTCACTTTACAGTAGAATCTGTTCTAACCCGAAACCAAAGATGATAAGTGCCTCTTAACCTATTGTGTTTACCATTAAAACAACACCTTTAAAGCTCTAGTAACCTGTTGTTTCTGAATCCAATTATTCTTATTTCAGACCTAGGTACAGACTTTATTCCCATTAGATTGAACCTATAAATCTGCCCTGAATTGTTATCTTTACACCCCTGTTGTGTGATCTTGATTCTGAGCATAGGAAGCCTATATAAGTACCTGTTCCTCCGGATGTTCTTTCACTGTTAGCCCCTCCCCTGAGTCCAATTAACCCCTTTAACTCCCAAACAAATTGCTGTGTGAGATTCTAAAGTCTGTTGCCTAGTCAGAGCTTTACTGCTGCATCAATTTGCTAAAATGAGATTATGCCTTCTCTTCCATTCAAAAAATGAACACTCCTCCATCATGTCAGAAATCTTAACTCTGATATAACCCTCTGAACGATGCTGCAGTTGATCTTTATATCGTTGGAAACTTATGTGATAGTCGTAGATTATCTCCCAAGTATCCATAGGAACTCAACTTGATAGGAACACAGCTGAACCTAGCTCTGGTACCAAAGTTGGTGCAGGACAGCCTAGGGGGCTATTGATTCTAGTGGATGTGGGCCAAAAAGCAACTTAAAATAACACCTTAGATCAAGATAAACTCAAAAACAGGGTTCTGGAAAATCTGGACATAATGGGGAAAATGATCAAAATACCCTTGTTGGCTTGTCAAAACTGCATGAAATTTTACAGACCAGTAGAGGGTTTCTACAGAAGTAATGATGAGGACATCATGACTAGGGACTTCTAGGGATGATTTGAGTTTATTTTATTACTTTAGTTTTAGTTATTTATTTACAACAACAACAAACAGCCTTATCCCAACTATTTGGGGTCGGCTACACAAATCCTGTTTTGTCATTCCACTCTGTTTAGGGCCATATCTGCCGTTAAATTACAAGCCACAGTTTTAACTATTTTATTTATTGAGTCTTTATTTGCAGAGGGATACAAAATTTTGAGGGTATTTTGGTCTTTATTTGACTGCTAGGGATGTTTTTGTCATTTATTTTAGTAGGGGGTTAATTTAAGTATGTGTATTGGAAGCATAGGGATATTTTAGTCCATGAATGGACTTTTATTTGTAACCAAATCGTGAAGGGTCTCTTTATAAGAGCCACGACCAAATTTTTAATTCCATGCGATTTTGAATAAAGTTGGAACCTGTATTTTCTTCTTCTTCTTTCTTGTGCTTGCATAATGGAGAGACCCAAAACCATGGAATGGAACTAGGCCCCCACCTAGTTTAACGCTGGTAGTGGAGGCTACTCCCTCCCCTTGAGTTAAAGGTCTCATTTTCTTCTTCTTCTTTTTTTATCACTTTTTGTTAATTTTCTTACTGCTGGATATCAATACTTTATAGAAAGTTCATCTCCATCTTCATAGCTTCAAGATTTTGGTTGGAATAATACCTCCAGGAGGTCCTATAGGACCAGGCGACACACTCTCATCCAACCCCAGGTGGAACATTTATGTTTTTGAAGAGATTTTGACGCAAGCCCATGTGCTAGGCATGAAAACCAGGTTGAGACACCCTATAGAAGATCAGCTCCCACATCGTCACCACTAAAGACTTTGCAAATCTGATCTTCCCAGGTTGTTACATACTCCTGGGCGACACTGTGGCAGAAAGCATCCATCTCCATAATGCTCCTAAGTGGACACCCTGTTTGGGTATTCTTTGAGGCAAGCGGCACACTATTTCCAGCACCTAAGCTATTCACGAGATGAGATTCCCTCTCCTAACAACCTAAGGCTTGGGTGATTTGGTTCCTCTCTGATGTTCTAGACACCTATACAATCCCCTTTGAAGTAGTTAGCGACTGAACTTTTCAAGTTTTAAAGTGGTACACATGATTTACTCCAGATTAGGCATGAAACAAGGGAAGAAACCCATCTTGGAAGATCAGCTACTGCTCCCTCATAATATTCCCTTTGATCGATTCGGTCTTTCTAAGGCCTAGCAGACCACTAGGCGACATAGTACCACGTAACTTTCCTTTCAAAATCTGTTTCCAAACTAAAACCCAAGCCTGGGTTAGTTAAAAGCTGGCGGCACCCTGGGTTCAGCAATCAGATTTTGTCAACTTCTACTCCAACTTAGTTCTAGGGTTCTTTGGTATGTGATGTTAGGCCTCTTTTTCGAATCCCTTAAAATAGGAATTTAAGGTGGTTAGGTGGTCTGCGCTAAGAGGCTCCCTAATTATTTACCTGAGTTTGCCCCATTGTTTCAACCTTATTTTCTGCCCTTACTGATATCCAAGTTATGTTCTTACGATGTCTATGCAACATATTTATCATTCTTTGGTTTTCCCTGGATATTACTTTGTTCGGGATCACTTTTGGCCTACTTTATAACATCAGATTTTGTGGACAACATTCCTATTTCCTTTCATTCCCTAAATTAGTTTGAAGATTTAAATAGTTGCCTAGGTTTTTTTCAATTGTTCATTAATTTTGTAAACCCTAATTCCTTTCATGCATATACATATAACATAAGAACCACTTGATTTAGCAATTGAACTATGCAAGTAGGAATCTTGTTATTTTTCTCATTACTTTAGTAAATTTATTCCTATCTCCTGTATTCACACTCACTATCTTACATGCATGCTGCATCAAGTAATCCCTCAAAATTTCAAGTCAATCAGATGTATAAAAGTATATGAAAAGAAGGATTTACCAAGCTGTTTTAGGATTCCAGCAATAATAGTATAAAGAACTAAATTAGGGTTGACAGAAAAACCAGGAATCAAGGAGAGGTATCAAGAGGAATTGAGGGAGTAAGATACTTAACTCACGGGGGGAAAAAACCCTCCAAACAGAAGTCCACAAATCTCCTCGATTCCTTCCAAGGCATATTTCTAGCAAGAAGGGTAATTGATAAACGGGTATGGGTATTAGAGCCTTCCGGGAAATTCACATCCAAATCCTTCTTTATAGCTCTTTCTCATTCTCATCACCCTGAAACATCCTTTCCGCACAAGAAGATTTGGAACCCCGAGGTCCCTCCCAGGGTCAAAGCCTTTTCTTGGATTGCCGTCCTAAGCCGGATCAATACGATGGACATGCTACAAAGAAGGAAACCTTTCATTGCTCTTTCTCCTCAATGGTGTTATTTGTGCCATAAGGATGGGGAATCGGTTGACCATATATTCCTTCATTGTTCTTTCACAATTAAGGTATGGACATATTTCATATCACGTATTGGATGTTATTGGGTTATGCTAGGGAAGTTAATCCACATGTTTTTGTCTTGGAAGAGTATTGGTGTTACTATAAGGTCAACAAAGTTTGGTGACAATCTTCTACATGCAATCCTATGGGGAATTTGGCGGGAAAGAAACAATAGAATTTTCCTTGGTAAAATAAGGAGCGCAAAGGTAATTGATGCCATTATTAGGGAGATTGGTGGCTGGTTGAAAGCTTATTCGGAATTTAAGGAGCTAAGCCTTACTGATTTTTCAAGGGATTGGGTTACGACAATCTCATGTATGTCAGGCCCCTCCCTTTTACTTTGTTCTTATAGCTGGAAGGAACCGCCTTATGGTGTTTTAAAACTCAATTTCGATACTGCATCCAAAGGTAACCCTGGGCCGGCTGGTTTTGGGTGTATTATCCGTGACCACAATGGAGGAATTCGTAAAGTATTATGTGGGACGTTGGGCCATTGCAACTCAACAAAAGCCGAAACAATGGGATTGCTAATGGGGCTTAGAGAACTCAAAATTATGGAA
>JAOXJP010227179.1:0-11349 GCA_025762735.1 Platanus orientalis | reverse complement strand
AGCCAAGCAACACCACCTATAGAGACTTCCCATCTGATCCTACTGATCAAAGAAAGTCCCATGCATTGAAATCAGCCCCAGGCATGAAGACCAACTGTATCTACTTCGGGAGATCACTTCCCAAACTCTCACGATCTGATTTTTGTTTGATTGAGGCCTCCTAGAACATCTCCAACACTTGTACAATCCATCCCCAAGCATCCATTCATCTCGGTTACCAATTTTGTTGAAGTTTTTCGAACTGATACTCCACACCAGGCATTAAATCATCAAAAGACAATCTCCACGAGATCAGCTCCAGCTCCTTCCTCTTTGAAGCTTTGTGAAGTTTGTTTTTCCCAAGCTATTAGAAACCCCTGGGCAATCTTAAAGAGAGAGAATTCAATCCCTAATGTTTTGAAAATTCAAAATTCCACGTTTGGGATATCTAAAGCAACAGCACATTTGTCTAAAAGGGGTTTTTTACGAGATCACCTTTTAATCCCTAACAGCATGGGCTTTGATAAGAGGATCTTCTCTAAGTTGTTGGGCACTCTTGGATGACACTAATGGATGGGTCTCACTTTTAAAATTTTCAAAATTTAAAAAAAAAAATCCCATACAGGGTATTCAGAGGTTGGCGGCACCTGCTCCAAAAGAGAGAAAAATTTTGAAAATTTGGGAAATCCCCAATTTGGATTTATGAGTCTGGATATTGATTGCAAACATATTCAACATCACCAAGGAGGCATTTGACATCAGATCCAAGTATTTCTTTTCCTATTTGGCTCTCCTTTCAAATTTCTGACAGTAGGCACTTTTTTTTACATGTTTTGGCATGTGGCATGATTCTGAGTTTACTATTTTTTGGCCTAAACAGAACACCAATACAATATCTTGGTTGTCTAAATATATTATTAAACCCATCTCTAGACCTCTTAGATCATTCCTGGAATTATTTTGCCTATTTCTTTGATTTTTGGCATAATTTAGGCACTTTTCTGGTTTGACCTGCACTAGTCTCAGTACTAAATTTCCGTATCTCCCTGATAGTCTAAGCTTGTTAATTAGGTCTTTACTTATTTATTAATTTTTGTAAGCCCTAATTTCTTTATTGCATATGAACCTAATTTAAATAATTGTCTGAATTAGCATGTGAACTTCCGAGTAGGAATCTTGTATATTTTTCTTTATTACTTTATCAATTTTATTCCTATCTCTTGAGCATACACTCACTATCCTACATGCATGCTGCATCATCATGTAGCCAAACAACCTCATCAAAAAACAATCTAGCTATCCTAAAAGCATCCGAGGTTTTCAAACATGGGATGAAATGAGCCATCTTAGAAAAATGGTCCACCACTACAGAGATGGAATCATGTTGTCTAGGGGTCCGAGGTAAGCCAAGCACGAAATTCATGCTCACATTCTTCCATGGAGTGCAATGAGCTAGCAAAGGAGTACATAACCCAGCATTTTGTTTCTTTTGTTTTGCCAATTGACAAGTACAACATTGCTCATCTATTCTAACCACATCTCTACATCTCTTTTAAGACTTGGCTAATAAAATTGATCTTCCATAAGAGCAATGGTTTTGACTCTGCCAAAATGTCCGACAATGCCTCGTGCATGTAATTCCCAAGTCAGGAAATCATACATCGAAATACGGGGAGTGTAGGGAATACAAAGTCGAGCACCTCTGAAAATATACCCATTCTACAATATGAGCTCGTTGTAGCTCCTAGATTGGTCTCTCAATAAAGAAGCATACACTTCCCTGAAATCTGGGCATGTCACATAATCTTCTTTTAACTTCTCAAAACTAGTCACCTAAATGGTAATAGTCTACAGCAAAGCTACTTTGTAGCTTAAAGCATTCGCAAGCTTATTCTCAACCTCAGCCTTGTGTTTGAGTACAAATGTGTACTCCTGAAAAAACCCAATCCACTTTGCATTCTTTGGGTTTAGTTTCCTTTAAGAGTCGAGGTATCTCAAAGCCTCATGATTGGAAAACAACACGAACTCCTACGGCAATAAGTAATGTCTCTAATACCTCAATGTATATACTACCGCATAGAGCTCCTTGTCATAAGTGGAGTACTTTTATCAGGACTCATTTAATTTCTCGTTAAGTAGGCCACAAGGTGTCCTTGACTCAACACTACTCCTCCTACTCTGACCCCAAATGTGTCACACATCGCCTCAAAGACTTTAGAGAAGTATCAAAGATGTATGACAGGAGCATTAGTCATCCTCGACTTAATCTTCTTATAGCCATCCAATGAATTTCCCCTTTCAAATGCAATCAGTGCTAGGGGCCATCACTGTACTAAATCCATGGATGAATCATCTATAGAAAGTATCTAGACCATGGAAACTACGAATTTCATGAATGTTCTTATGTTCAGGCCACTCAACTATAGCTCAAATATTTTCGGGATCTGCAAACATCCATTCAGAAGACACAACAAACCCTAAGAAGATAACTTAAAATGACAAAAAAAAAAAAACACTTCTTCAAGTTTGCATATAACTTCTCTTCCTGAGAAGCTCACAGACTTTTCTCAAGTGGCCAAGGTGTTGTTCTTTGTTGTGGCTATAAATCAGAATGTAATCAAAGTAAACCACTAAGAACCTGCCAATAAATGGCCTCAACAGTCAACACCTAAGTCATTACCCTGATGGAAGTGCTTGGGGCATTAGAAAGCTCGAAGGGCATGACAAGCCACTCATAAAACCCATCATTCGTCTTGAAGGTGGTTTTCCACTCGTCCACTAGACGGATAAGGATTTGGTGGTAACCACTCTAAGGATCTATCTTGGAAAAGATAATGACACCAACCATCATGTCTGGTCTGCATCTAGTCTCGTAATAAGAACTTGTACCTATGATCTTACTAATTGCCCTGTTATCCACACATATTCTCCAAAATCCTTCTTATGTGTAAGAAGTACAGGAATGGCATTGGGGCTCATATTGTCCCTGATGAATCCCTTCTGCAGAAGCTCATTTACTTGTTTCTTGAACTTTGCATGTTCTGTGGGACTCATACGGTAACGAGGCAAATTTGGCAATGTTGCCCCTGGAACCAAATCTATAGCATGTTGGATGTCACACATAGATGGGAGCTCATCTAGAAAATCCTCAAGAAACATATCATGAAACTTCCTCAAGACTAGCTCCACCTCAGGAGGGTACATAAAAACAGATTCAGAAGAAACCTTTTTAGTCACTAATGCGAAAATAATGGCTTCCTCCTTGGCCTCTCGCTCAAACTCTTCCGAGTTGATGATGTGTAGGGCATTTGTCTTTGACTCTTTAACCTTCTTGCCCTAACTCACATTACCCTTAACCTCAAGGTTTGATTTAGGTGAAAGAGGATTCAGCTTAATCTTTTTACCCTAAAATATAAATGAACACGTGTTCAAGCAACCAAATAGTATTGCATCCATTGCCTAAGATGATGTTACCCACATCCATAGGCACAACATCACACCATAAGGTGTCCTTATATGAAGAAAACTCTATGGGAACCTTAAACCTATGGAAAACAAGGATAAAGGAAGTATCAACCCAAGCCACCCTGAATGGCTAAGTGTGAGAAACTGGTGAGAGTCCCAAACGCTGCACAGTACTAGCGGACACCATATTGGTGCAACTCCTGCTATCTATGATAATCTTGCAACTCCTCTCACCACACTTAACTTAGGTATAGAAGATGGTGTTCCTACATTAGTCATCTTCTGGCTTTTGCCAGGTGAGGGTACACCTAGGGCTATCAATGAGCCGAGCTAGCTCAGCTCAGTATGAGCCGAACCTGAGCCTCAAGTTAAGCTCGTTTAGCTAAGCAAGCTTGAGCCAAGCTACACTAAGCTCATCTCGTTAGAAGCTCAACTCATTGAGGGTTTAGTTGTGTGCATATTTATGTATCACTCATCATAAGATATGAAGTTATTTTTTACCAAAATTAAGCCATACGGTCAAAGTTAAGTCACTTATATTTATAAAAAAAATATATCGCTATTATTACATATTATTTTAGAAAAATTGATTTGATCTGATAATATAACATTGAATACCTATTGTTACTATTATCCAAACAGATTTTTTGCTAACGTCAAATCAACTTTTTGAGAGGAAACAAGTACTGACAAGTTTGTGACTTGGATCACTTTTTTATTTTTTAAACATATTTGACAGTTTTGAAGTGATGCCACCTTTTGGGTGCCAATTTCTTAACTGAACACCTTTTATTGTTTTTCACTTATGAACTTATTCATTAAAATACTTACTCTTTTGAGACTTAAACGAATCTAACCGAGTCTGAGCCAAGCTCGATAATCAAGCTCGCGACAAACCTGAGACTGCCTCTTGCATAATGAGCCTAAGCTGAGCTAGGCAAAGCTCGGCTCATTGACACCCCTAGGTATACCTCACCACCATTAGGGATGCAGAATCTGGTGAAAGGGTTGTAAGATGTCTCCCTAAGGAATGCCACACGCCCCTCATCGCTCTCCAGATCCTCATCACTAGGGATTTGATAGGGCCAATGGACTTCATCTAATACATCTCCTTCATCGTCATCCCTTTTCTCACTCTCCTTAATGCCCTCCAAATACAAATTCTTAAAGGTTGTGGCACTGTACAGCAAAGTGGCTAAATCCCTTACACTTATAGCACTGATCCTAGTTACCACTATGCCGGTTTTCTCTGGCTATTCCATTACTCTTGTTAAACTGAGAAGAGGGTTTGGAATTGCTCAACGATCAATTAGAAGACTGTCCCCCTGTGAGAGATCTACTCAAAAACACACCAAGTCTGAGCTCGCTACGGCGAATCTCAAAGGTCCACGGGGACTGTGGTCTTAAGTACCTCTCTAACTCTTGCACCTTTTGATATGCTTCCTCTAGGGTGCTAATACTATGGGGGATCAACTCCTTCTGGATTCCATGTCATAATCCCATCCTGAATCTAGACAATGTAATAAATGAATCCTCTCTAACATCACTTCTCATCATTAACTCATCAAAGCATGCAATGTAGTCAATGACGGACATGCTTCTCTTACATAGGGATTGCCACTTTGCCACTGATCCAGAAGCCGAGCCCAATGTGATGAAGGAAGATACTTTTCATTAAGTTTCTCCTTGATCTCATCCCAATAGACAATGGGTTCTTCTCGCCTTGCTTGAAGTTGGCAGTCTACCATGATCCAATAAAGCTTTTCCAATCCAACCAACTTTATTTTGGCGAACAGGACTCTACAACACTCTGACATGTCATGCCACTCAAAGTAGGGCTCCATGTCAAACACCTAATACAGGAATATCTTCGGGTCAATACAACTATCAAAGGGAGGGGCATCTACCCTAACTGACCTCATCATGATATCGCCGTGATCAATGTGATCCTGATTGATATCTTGATGTACAATTCCACCTCTACCACACCTCCTCACTGGACCATCTACTCGGTCATGCTCTCGCGTTGGCAGTCCGGCGGCAACCTCTACAGAATGCTCACTTTGCGCATAGGAGGCATCTAAAGTATCTAAACAGGTATGAATCTCCCTAGTTAGTTGGTCGAGTTGGGCCTAGAGGTTAGCTATTTGCTCAGTCAGGCCTCGTAGAGTTTGGGTAAGCTCTACAGAGTCCATTTTTTAACGGTAATCTGTCCCAAGGCGCATGGGCATGCACTACGGGGCTGACTCTAAGTGACAGATTTTTTTTATGGATAACAATAATTTATAAAAAATAAATAAATGAATGAAAGAATACAAGCAAGAAAGGAGAGGAAACAACCAACACAAGCCAACAGCAAACTAAAACAACCTAAATACAGTCAAGAGGAGAATCTCCAACAAAGACCGAATCCATTCCCACGCCTGCCTTTGCCAATCTATCAGCCACATCATTGTTTATACGGGAAATATGGACTAGATCAGCCTGCATCTCCGAAACGAGATGTCTAGCCTCTCGCACAAGATGAAGAAGCTTCCACGACCCCATAGCATCCCCTTTAGCCCAACTAATCACTGTGAATGAGTCACCTTCCACCATACAATTCATAATCCCTCTCATACGAAGCATAGGCAGCCCTTTAACAAGGCAAATCAATTCTGTATGAGTAGAATCACACACACCCAGCGAACCACACATAGCAAACACCACTTTTCCTTGATCATCTCTTGCGACAACACCAAAACCGCTGGGCCTGGATTGCTACAAGAAGAGCCATCAAAATTGAGCTTCAATCCTCCTTCCTTCAGAGGCATGCACCCTTCAATTTGGAGCACATCATTAGAGTTGGAACAAGAGGGGCACGGCACCCAATCCATCATGAAGTTATTTAACGACAAGTTGTTAAACTCCTTGGAAATCATAAGCCAAGAGGATCACTGGAAAATTAGCCAAAGTAATAAGAAATATAACCTAGGTTCCTACTCATCAATCATGTACAACTCAAGATCCTTCGGGAATTCAGTTCAAGTTCAGCTAATAACATACCCAAGTTAAAAACTTACAAAATATTTAAAAACTGAATCTAATCACCAGCATCTGTATGCCCAGATCAGAATTTAAGAACCAACATCAAAGAACTATGCAAGAACCCTAGAATATATATAAACTGGTCCAACAGTAGCAAATCTATTGAACAGTGTTAACAGGTTTCAAAGAACACCCAGCAGTACCAAAACTAGAATGAGATTGGTGGAAAGGTTCAGATTACCAAGCAGCAATATATAACAATCCATCCATATGTGTAAAGTCCACAATTTTTATAAAGATGAGGACTGCAGCAAGGTTTAGTAAAAGACCTTTAAGGATTCAGGTCTGCTTTGGTGTATCTGCAGGTCTGGGATCATAAAAGAATGATCTCAAACCTAATTACGTTTGAGCGCAGGTTAAGGGTTTTGTGTAACACAGAACCAGGCTGTCTAGGATAGCCACAAGGCCTAGGATATGGAGAAAAGCCTGCAGAAGCTATCAGAGGTGATTCTGGAAGGGCCAAAGTCTCTAAACTGCCAGAAAGTTCTGCAGAGGCAGTTCCAAGTGTTAGGGCTGACGGGGTTTCAAGAAAACCACATATTCTGGTTTCTTGACACCTCACGAATGGGTAGAAATCACCCAGAAACTTTCTAGAGTGCAAAAACAGCAAGGGTTATGGGTTAAGTTCCAAGATTTCAGGAGAAAAGTACAAAACAGCAGAGGGGTTTTCTTTCTCTTGAATTATAGAATTAGGGTTTCAAGAATGGGTCATGAATCTCAGATTTCAGCCCTCTTAATCCACCAAGCAACGAGAAAAGACAAGAAAGAAGATAACTGGTTGCAGCCTCTCACCACAAATAATCCAGGGATCTTGGCCTCTCACCAAGAAAATCCACCCCAAATCTCTAGGAATCTCACCTAGGGTTTTGTTCCAATCTCTGGAGATTCAAAAGCTTTTCTTTTTATTTCAGTCGATCATTGATTAAAACAATGTTTCATGCCCCCTCTTAAAAGTGATGCCCTATATTAAATTACAAGGGGTTCTCAAAACTGCCCCAAAACAATAATGAAAATGACTTTCATGTCCCCTATGTTTAAGAACAGAAAAATAATAAAAGAACTAAACAAAACATCAGACTAAAAAACTCAAACAACAATGGGAAGAGACTACAAAAGATGTCCAGCTCATGTCCTCCAGGCTCCAAGGCTGCGCACATGTGGGCCCCACAGGCCTGATGTGTGGGTCCCACATTGACCATACTAGTCGAACCACAGCAAAACAGGGGTGACTCTTCCTCTGGTATGCTCTAAATGGTGTGGTACTGATGTCCACATCAGCATGGAGCTCAACCCCTATTGTGACAAGGGACTGGGGTAGGCAGTAGGCACCAAGAATAATAGATACTTAAACTGCCTTAAATCATTAAAAAAAAAAAGATTTGATGCTTCACAATATCATAATTAATGGCACAAATACCCTTTTTAATTATTTTAGTAACTCTTAATGGCAGTTTTTTTATTTTATATCGCTCATTTCAACCTTCTAACTGCCATTCTTTTATCCTTAGCAAAGTGCATGTAGCACTTGATGTAAAACAGATTATGCAGCATGTTTCAATCAAAAATCTTTTTCAGGGTTGTAAAGAAAGAAAAATAAACCAAATGACCAGCCTTTAAAAACAAACATGGCTACTTATTCATCACCTTAGAGCATGACATTTTTAGACAATTAATACAAAGACTAGGAAAAAAACATAAAGGTCATACCAGCTGTTCAATGTCTAAAAAGAATATTTTAACAGTTAGGTCAACGAACATAAAACTATAGATAGGAACAGAACATGATAGCAATTAAATAGAATAAATAGTAGGTTACAAGGATTTCATTGCACACACAGGACCAGTTTATACATAGCTTCTCATGCATATGGTAAGACTGAAAGAGAACTCAAAAGAAAGAAATGTTTAGAATCTCACCTAAAGAAAAGTCAACTAGTTTAGCACCAACTGCTACAGCAGATCCACTAGAAGATCCCCCCGGTACTCGTGCAGGAGCTTCAGGATTGGTTGGAGTACCATAATGTTTGTTTTCTCCATTGATACTGAAAGTGATACATCAGAAATAAATAATACAAAATCAGAACAAAAATACTGCAGATAAACTACACAAAATACTAATAGGTACTGAAAAAATTGACAGATAACTAGCTATGTCATTATAGGCACTATATTGTGTCCTAAGCCAGATCTGTCAAAGAAGGTCTATTATGCTATGGGAAGACAAAGATGCTGAACCCCATCATATATATGATGTGCAAATCAACAACCATGATAAAACTACAACAGACATAAAGCAATATATAGTACTACTAGAAGCAGGAAAAGTAGCTGGATAAACAGCTAATATTTTTATATGTTCCATATCGCATAATAGGTCCATAATGCAACAATCCAAAGACAGGACATGAATGCCACTACCAATGTGATACATAAAAACTACCATTACATATAACATGAAAAAACCTAAAAGATCAAATAAGTTACAGTCTAACCAATAAGCCATCTCATCCACAACGGTTTTCCCAACACAAGTGGCTCCCCCTTCAATGACAGCTGACACCACAGGAGATGTTCGAGCTGCAGCCTCATGTGTCCTCGCCCAGTCTGGATTGCCAAACCCAGTCACATATCCATCGATATCAAACCTGGAAATCATGAAACAACCAAATAATAATAATGAGATTGAAAATTTTCTGGGAACAGTTATTTACCCATAGAGACCAAATATGATAACCAGTAACTGGTCATTACCCAGTGTTGGTCCCGTAATTTCGGAGTGCTGGGAGGGCTGGACAGGAAAAGACCTAACCGTAGGCTTTTTGCACAAAGTGGCTGCTCAAATATGATAACCAGTAAACTACCAAAATTCTGATAATTATTACCATATGAAAATCCTTACAGGAACATCCACGTTTCAGTTTCAAAATTAATACAAATCAAATCAAAGATAAATGCATTATAAAATTACAGAAACACCTGTCACATCAAGTGAAATGCAACAAAGAAAACAAGCAAGTTATGTAGTAACTGTTGTGGGATGCGCAGGCAAGCACTAGCCCAAAAAAAAGACACAGCCTTTTTGCCTAGATTTGGGCCTTTCTTGAGCCGAACAATAGGCTTCTATGGGTCCATTACTAAACAGCCCATGAGTTAATGCTAGCAGCTTCTACAATTAGTACTTGGTCCCATATGGATTCCCTCTTTTTTTTAGTAAGTGACATTAGCTAAGTTTTTAGAAAAATAGAAGTTCTATTACTGTTAAGTTTCTATGAGCCCTGTTTTCAAGGGTCAAAACCTGCTCATTTGGCTTGATTTTGATATCCATAGTAAAGATTATTCTGTTATTTATCCAATGACCTCAAGATCTTGCTAATCCAATGTGATTTGGGAAAGTTATAGCCAAAATGCTGATAAGGGTATCAGTTTGTAACTGGATTTGTGTGTGGGTTTTTTTTCTTTTCTTTTTTCTTTTTTCCTTTTTTTTTTTTATATATATAAGTGAAGATTAGTGGTTAATTTACTAATGGACAAAAATCTGCTGAAATGGATTTTTCTGTAGCTTTTTGTAGCATGACTAAAAAGCCCAGGTTTTGTCTTTTAACATGAAATTTTTGTCTTCTGTGATTTTGTTCATGCTACAAAAAACTTAGACTGGATCCTCTCTCCTGCCACTTATGACCTGCTAAGGTCCTTTCTAACAGGTGGCAGGACACTATTGGAGGGAAAAAGTGAATTACAATTTTTGAAAAATGCAATTCACTTTTTCCCGCCAATCATCTCTTGCCACCTATTAGACAAGACCTTAATAGGTCATAGGCCGACAGGAGAAGAACCTTTGTGGGAGCGAGGGTGAACAACATGTAGAAGATTCACCTACTCAGGTTGGGTTTGTGGGGTTGGATTGGGTTTGGTGAGGTGAACAATTGCTGATGTAGACCCACATGGCCATTCAAAAAAAGAAGAAGAAGATGATATTTAACCATTCTGTATACTTTTCCTTCTAAGAATGTTTGGTGCAGTGTCTGCACTATCTAATAGAATATGGTCTTAACAAACGATCTCTAGCTGGGATGGTTGTAGTATGGTTTCTCCAAGGGAGAGGTTGGGGTTCCACGTCCCCTGGCTAGCATCCCCAATGGATTGTGTTGATACTTACCCCTCCCTGCTAATGGTAGTGTGGGTTCGTCCTATGTGACAGTAGCAGGCCTAAGTGGCCTTACCATAAAAATGGAATATGATATTTTATTTTTATTTTGGTAAAGCCTAAGGGAATATGTTATGATCAAATGATTAAGATGATATGATTAGGTTGGGTTCACCGTTCACATTATCTCTAGTCTGAATGGATAGATAACACCGTAGACACAAATTATGTGCGTAAATTTGCAACGCGAAAAATATATAACAAAGTCAATAAATTAATATTTGTAATAAATGACTGGAATGCAACTCTTTGATTTTTACATTCTTTTACAAAAAGAGTAAACCTCTGATTCTCGTTGATGAAATCCAAGGGCCTGATGGCGTGTTTCTTAAATTCATATGTTGATGATGCTTGACTGTAGGGGAATCACTTTTCTTCGAGGCTTTACGCTTTATCCAAAAAGAAGAGAAATACCGCGAATCTAGCTCTCAAGGCCGGATTTGTGGCATGTTTCTAAGATGCAAGAAGTCTTCTTCTCTTTAGCAACGTACTGTGGTTTATGGAGAGACTGGAACGTATGCCAAAGATCTTCAAGTTTAGGGAGAGCTATGGAGAGGCTTTTGAGCTTTCTTATCTCTATAGCACTCTTGGTTGAAGTCTTCTACCAAAAGTCC
>JAOXJP010227178.1:0-11350 GCA_025762735.1 Platanus orientalis | reverse complement strand
AGTCATCTTAGGTTTTTTTATAAAATGAAATGATATATGTTATCAAGTATAAATTTGAATGAATTCATAAAAAAAAATGTATAAATATGAAAGAGTTCATTTTGAACTATTACTTTATGGGTATAAATGCCTTAGAAATTTGAAATGAAATTATTAGATTACAAGCGGCTGCCAAACAGTCCCTTAATAAGTTGTATATAATACATACAAATATATATTATCTATGGACAAGTTTGGGCCTCGGGCCAGGCTGAGGTAAGCCGAAGCCCAGCCCTTTTAAAAAGCTAGGGCCTTAGGCCTTGTCAGGCCGAGCTGGGTTCGGGCTAGCCAGAGCCCATGATCACCCCCACTGACAAAGCTTCAATGGTATTCAATTCAATATAATGCAATTACTGAAATGTAATGTATCTTCTATCAGGCCATTTAATAGATAAATAGCAAGAGTTTCTCAGAATATACTCAATATCAACTACAGTTCGTACCTTTGCAGATGCATACATCATGTGATTCAATATAAACTCATGAAAAGATTTAAACTGTAATAAATTAACCGGCCAAGTTACATATTGGGGATGTGTGTGTTGACCATTGTCCTTAAAGTAGATTTCTCCCTCTCAAGTGCGATCACACAAGGAAAAAAGAGAAGACATAATTCCACCTCCAGGATGTACAACCTCGGTTTCCCTTGATGCTATGCACCAACACACAAGGGGCTCAATCGAACAGCTTAGAACTCTCTAATATTTGAAAGACAAAAATCCTAAAGATCGAAAACCAGTAGAATAATGTTGAAGAAGATTTCGCTTGTGTGTGTCCCACTAACTGATGTCCTTATTCCTCTTAAAGACCAAAGAGGGCATCTGAGAATGGTATCATTCCTTGTTGGGCAGCCTTCTTTTAGTTGATAAATAAAA
The DNA here is from genome assembly GCA_025762735.1 of Platanus orientalis. NCBI lineage: Eukaryota > Viridiplantae > Streptophyta > Magnoliopsida > Proteales > Platanaceae > Platanus > Platanus orientalis. The sequence continues at coordinate 10,436 of JAOXJP010227178.1, read as the reverse complement.
TGCATTAAAACTCAATTAATTCTTCTCTAAACTTACATAATTCATAAATATAACTCTATCACTAATTAGTTGTTTTACCACATTATGTCATAAGTGCATGTGCATGTTCTTGCTATTATAGCTTTTACTATTTACTCGAGCAATTGTCACTTGGTTTTCATAGTGTAAAGACACTGATGTTATCAGTTTAATCCATAGAGAAATATCTTTTAATAGGTTTTTAAGTCATTCAATTTAATTTCCTACATTCTCTAAGGAAATAAATTATACCTTCATGGTTGACATGGTTTTGCATGTTTGCTTTGTAGGTTTTCACAAAATCGCTCGACTTCTTAATGTAAAAACATAACCATTGGTAGATTTCATATACTCAGAATAAAAAATCCAATTAGCATCATAGTGTCATTCAGGTACTGGTGGAATACCATTATACAATAATGCTAAATCAACAATACTTCTTAATTACTTTAGGTCTCACTTTAGAATAGTCTAGTTTTGTTTATTAGGATTGAAGTATACCTATTTATTCTTCCTACTGCATATGCTATGTTTGGTTTATTGCTATTACTTAAGTAGGTTTCACACATAATTATTTAGGTATATTGCTTTTGTGCCAATAGTTCCCCTTTAATTTTCTTTAGGTGCACACAACTATCATAAGGTGTTCGTAAAAGCTTCTCATCAAAATGGTTAATTAAACATATTTTCTATATAATACGATTGATTCAACATCAATCTTTCACATGTTTTATAGATTTAATTCCTATAATTACATGTGCCACTCCTAGGTCATTCATTTCAAACTTAGACCCTAAGAACTTCTTTGTATTTTTAACCAATTCTAAACTAGTACATATAATAAACATGTCATCAACATAAAAATAGGTTATAACAACACTTCTCCCAAAAAATATGTTATAAATACATTTGTCTGAATCATTAATGGAGTACCTATTTTCTATATGTGTGTTATCAAATTTTTCATGTCATTGCTTTAGTGCTTGTTTCAATCCATAGATTGATTTAATGTCAAAATGATTAAACCTTTTAAACATATTTTTTATATAATGTAATTAATTCAACATCAATCATTTACATGTTCTGCAGAATTAATTTTTTTCTTTCATAGATCATTTCAAACTTAGATCCTAGGAACTTCTATGTATTTTTAACCACTTCTAAATTGGTATCACCAATCAATATGTCATCAACATATATAAAGATTATTAAGTCAGTTTTCTTAGAAAACTTCCTATACATACATTTATTTGAATTATTAATGGTGTACTATTTCATATAAGTGTTTTATCAAAATTTTCATGTCATTGCTTTGGAACTTGTTTCAATCAATAAATTGGTTTAACAAGCTTATAGACTTTATGTTCTTGCTCTTGGACCACAAATCCTTTAGGTTGTGGGTGAATAACCAATTTGTAAATTAAAGAAATAGTTATCAATGCTCTTATGGTTGTTATTCTAATAATAGAAGCTTAAGTAACAAAATAGTTTATACTCTTCTACCCGTTACCTAAGGCTACTATCTTGCTTTATACTTATCTATAGTGCTATCAAGTTTCAATTTCTTCTTAAAAAGTCACTTACTTCCTATAGCTTTAGGGGCTAGAAGAATGTGTCCACTAGCTCCCAAGTATGGTTTGCTAGTATGGACTCCAATTCAAAATGTATTGCTTCTTTCCAAAAAGAAACATCTAGTGAGGTTATAACTCATCTATAAGTTATTTGGTCTCTATAACCAAATGAAAAACATACTCATATGTCATGTCTTTATGTCCCAACAAATAGGTGATATAGTCATCACCTAAGTTTGTGGCTTTCCTCAATTCTTTTACTTCTTTTAGGTTCTATGCCAATTTTTTTCTTCTATTGTTCTATTAGTTTCTATAATTTTGCTACTTTGATTGTTAGAAATTTTATTCTTCATTAAAAATACTTTTTCAATGAATTATGCATCCTTTGACTCTATCATTGTGATTGGTTTAGAGATGTTACTTTTAGTTTTAAATTCAAAAAACCTATAAGCTGCATTGTTATGTGTATAAGTTTTTAATTTTTTATCCTAGATTTCTTTTCTTAAGATCTGACAACCCTACTTTGGCTAAACACCCCTATATTCTCAAGTATTTAAGTTTAGATTGATTGTCTTTCCATAACTTGTAAAGTGTCTTGCCTATCTTTTTGTAAAGTATCCTATTCTGAATAGGATAGGCAAAAAGAATTGTTTTCTCTCACATGTTTAGTAGGAAACCTAAGTTAATTAACATGAAACTCTTCATTTCCCTTAAGGTTTTGTTTTTATGCTCTATTACCCATTTAATTCTGGTGTATAAGCTGCATTTGTTTTATGAACAATGCTAAATAATTCACAATAACATCTTAATAAGTTCGAATCATATTCTTTACCTCTGTTGATTTTAAGTCTTTTAATCTTTTTCCCTAATTGGTTTTCTACTTCTGTTTTACATTTAATGAATGTCATCTCAACTTTATCTTTATTTCTTAGCACATAAAGAGTCGTGAAACAGGAATAATCGATTGTAAAAGTTATGTAAAAGTTTTTTCCTTTTTCTTCTTCTAGTTTCATCATTTTTTAAATCTTGTATACCACTATATATAAGTTATAGTAATTCAGTTTTTATTTTTATTTTTAAATATCAATATTTTTGAAGATACCAACTTATTAAGTTGGTAAAGTTTGTGGGTGTAATAATGTGCCAGGATAATCATCTTGCTCTTTCTTTGAGTGGTGTGTTCTTTATAGAATGGGTCAAGGAGATTTAAAACTCTATAAACAAGTAGAAGGTATTCATAACTTAGTAAGAGAGATGAATACAAAGATTATAAAGCCTTGAAAATATAAGGGGAAGGATTTCAAAATACAGTCGAAAGCTTGAAGGGATTAACCTAGATGACTTTGTTTTCTTTTTTTTGCATAGTTCTTTGTCAAATCATTGTCATGATATGTTTTAGTGATTGTATATTTTCTAGTTGAGGTGGGAGTAGGAGTGGTTGTGGTATGAAACTTTAATATTTGATGATGGTGATGGTGCTGGAATAGGGTGTTTGAACCTTAACATTATTTTATAGGTTGAACCTATTATATATGATAAAAAACAATTCCTATCATGTGGTTTCTATGGTTTGATGTTGGTGGTAACTATGTTTGATGTTTAATAATGGGTTGATCCATATTATTTTATAGGTTAATAGCATAGGTTCATTTCATAATTTTAAATAGGTTGTTCCATATTATTGCATAGGTCATTGTCCAGGTTCTTTTTATAGTATTTTAAATGGATTGTTCTATATTATTTGCATAGCAAGTTTGTATATTGTCTGATATCCATAGCAGATTTATATATCATAATCAAAGACAATTTCTTCATAAGTTATCCAATGTACTATCCATACATTATTGCACATGTCATTACTCTACAACTTATGTAGTTGCATATGTCTGATTTAACAACTATAAAACTTGAGTTTATTATTTATAAATGTCTTGTTTAGATCATTTATTGCACAAGTGGTCATTGTTTAGGTCCATTCTCTTGTTTATGTCTTTTATCTTGAGTTTATTATTTGTAAACAAATTATTTTTATTTATTGAGTATTTTCATTTTTTTACTCATTGTTCAAAGCAAAAAAAAAAAAAACATTTAGGTGGTTGTTGATGAAGGTCAGAGGCCATTTGGTGGTCATTGATCAAACATCAAACTATCAATTGTCAATAATCAAGCATCAGACCATTCAATGGTGGTTGATCAAGGATTATGCCATTCAATAATAGATGATCAAACATCATGCCAATCAATAGTAGATGATCAAGCATTAGACCATTCAATGGTGGATGATCAGGCATCAAGCCATTCAGTGGTGGTTAATCAATGATCAAGTCATTCAATTGTGAATGATTGAACATTAAGGCATTCAATGATGATTGATCAAGGATAAGGTCATTTAATGGTGAATGGTCAAGCATTAAAGCATTTGGTGGTGATTGATCAAGCATCAAGACATGCGATGTTGGATGATCAAGCATTATACCATGCCATGGTGGATGATTAAGCATTAGGCCATTTGGTGGTGGTTGATCAAGGATCAACCCATTCAATGTTGAATGATCAAGCATTAAGACATTTGGTGGTGGTTGATCAAGGATAAGACCATTTAATGGTAGATGATCAAGCATCAAGGCATTTGGTGGTGGTTGATCAAGGATCAAATAATTCAATGGTCGATGGTCAAGTATTAGGGTATTTAGTGGTGGTTGATCAAGGATTAGGCCATTTGGTGGTCGTGGATCAAGGATCAAGCCATTAGGTGGTCATTGATCAAACATCAGGTCCTTCGGTGGGCATTGATCAGGCACATGTGTACATGATCACTAATCTAGAATATTTTGATGGATAAATACAAATGAGGGTGTGATCCTATTTAAGTGTAATTTTGTCTTTACATGGCTTAAAGGGCATTTTCTTACTAAGAAAATGTCTTCTTCTATAGAAAGATAAATTTGGGTTTTAGAAAAATTTTAAAATTATGTGACATCATAAACTAATGTTCAATGATGAAGCACTGATGGCAAGGGGTTTTCTGAGTTCAATAGTGCCAATCAAAGGGGTTTCACATATTGTCAAATAGTTTGGGACTGATCCAATTATTGTCAATAGTTCAAGAGGGTTTCTATAATTTAACCCATTATTAAAACTAAAGTACACAGATCTAGTGATCTCTTTTGAATCTGTAAGAATAATGTTTTGTGACAAAAATTGTTTCTCTCTATGACCATGCCACAAACTAAACAGGTGATTTTTTATTTTTTTAATTTTGTGCCTCTTTTTGGGCACCTACCTTATGATTTTAACACCTTTTTTTTATGCTTTTAACATGATACACCCCTTATGTGTCAGCCTGTGGTGTGATCACCATGGTCACAGACAATTTTGGTCACAGAAAATTTGCTCTGATGATAGTTGGGATTCAAAATTGTAGTTTCTTTCTTTTCATTGTGAACTTTCTTGTGGATTCAAGAAATATTGTTTGGACTTTTTCTCTCTTGATTCAATGGTGTTTGAACGATCCCTTTCTGTTTCTTGTCTACAATACCACGCAAATTTTACACTTTTATGATGTTATTTAGTGTGATATTGTGGAAAGAAAAAAATTTGTACACTACTTTTAACAGTTTTCTCTTCACACAGTTGATTTAAAGATTGATTCTAATAGTGATTTCCATAATGCCATTTTAGAACTCAAAAAAAATCCAATGACATATATTAGCAGGTAGTAATTAACAAAAAAAAAAAAAAATCCAAGAACCAGTCTTCCTTAACCGCCAGATACAGGGTGGATTTTCTGAGTAATTATGCAAAAAAATAATAATAACATCAATTCCCAAATTAATGAACTACATATACTTACGCATTTATTTTCTGTGGGCCCAAACTGGGGATTGATCCTTGAAGCATATTATTTGTAAGAAATCTGAACATAAAAACACGGTTACTTCCTAATTCCGAATAATTGTAACTCTATCACTTGACCAATGATAATGGCAAACTGAAACTCCGTTAAAGATAGTCGAATATTAAAATTATAATGGATTCAGATATGCTTAAAGAAACGAATTTTCTTACATGGTTTTTAATGATTTTAGATTGATAATGGACTTTGGAATTTCTCCTGTCAACTTGTTGAAACTTAAGTCTCTGCAAGAAGAGATTAGAAGCATCAACAAATCTAAATACATATGATAATTGACCAAAGTTGGTATACAAAAGTCAACGTTTTTGCTATTTAAAGAGTTCTTGCATCGTAATCCATGTTCAGAAAGGAGAGATTCAAGAAAGTTTTTTGTTCAATCATGTAGTTAGATGAAACTAAAAAAAAATTATAGTGAGACCATCAATACTATTAGGGATCGTGGAGTGCCTGAAAAATCTGTATTTTTTCATGTACTACATTTCCTTATAAATAAAAAGACATTAAATGGCAACGATGATGTTGAAACTGAGATCAAGGAAAACATGCATTCAATAACCATTGAAAAGGAATAGCCGAGCAAATTTCTTGAAAAGAAACATAGTAGTTTTCTCAAACAATTCTCCAAGGGCAAACTGTCACAACCAAGAAACCAAGTTCTGATTCCTTCCTATAAATATGGAAGATGAAAATGTAAATGACGAAAATGTCTCCATAGAATCATAAACATCTCAACACAAACAAAATAAGCAGCTAAATATAAACATGAAAGACCAACCTAATTATGGAAATATGAAAAACATATGTTAAGCAATCTAGAAAACGAGACTTACATAGATTCTAAATATGACAATTCACCAATATACTCAGGGATTTGACCTCTTATGGAACAGTTTCTCAGTATTCTGCATCAGCCATTAAAATTGAGGGAAGCATAGCGTGCGATAGAACGACTCTGTACAGATGATTCTTTAAAGATAGTGCATAATTTGCATGAGAACCCTTACAGGTAAGATAGATTTTTCATGCCGGATATATCTGGGAAAGGAAAACCTCCTTCATTGCTACTAGTCAAGTCAGATACTGCCCTGCTTTTCAAAAAAGGGAAGATAGAAATTATTACTCCGAAGCTACAAATCAATTTCATTCCCATCCACAGATGTGGAATGTAAGAGATTTTACTCATAGGGCCACAAATAATATCCATCCCCATCCACAAATGAAGAATGTAAGAGAGTTAAGAGAGCATCCATTACAGGGAAATGAGATCCTTCAATCCAGAGATGCTCGTATTATTAAAAGGCCCTTCAAAGTTGTTTCCAACAAGATACCTGTGGTCAGCAATAACAGTACCAGCAAGATAGCCTCAGCAACCGCAGTTGTATCATTTCTTTGATTAGTATCACAATGAAAAACAGTCTAGAAAGTGTTAGGAGCAAGATGATTACAGATACTGAATCTGTTTCCAACTTTCAATGACTTCAAGTATACGTCCGGAAAAATTGTTCCCCCTAATGGAACTGCACAGCAAATCAAGCTTGAGCAACAATCTCCCATATGGATTTCAAAATGGACATTGTAAAATAAATGAAACTATCACTAGTCTAAGGCCATATGGGACCAAATTAAATCTTCGATGACTTAAATTGGTGTGACCATTGTGTGACTGCATCACAGACTGACGCATGGGGCGTATATGGTTAAAAGCAAATGTTCAATTCAAAATGTATGTATCCATAAGGAGGTACCATATTAAAAAACACTAGGGCTGCAAATTGGGCTGGGTCAAGGTCATCCTAAAGCCAGCCCGAACATGGACTGAGGCCAAACTAAGCTCGAGTTCAAGAGCCTCAACTCAGTCCATTCCCAAAGTATTGGCTTTAGGCCAAGTTTGTGCCAGCCCGAAATCAATATACCCATTTTCATTTTAGGCATTGTTTTCAATAAAAAAAAAAAAAAAAGAGCATTCACATGGACATCAGAATCTGAGGTACCAAAGAGTTGTCTATTGCAATATGTTGAAGTACAGGATACCAATTGTGTATTTGGTGGTATTGAAACATAATCCAACGATATCAAATCATAGGGGGGAGAGGAGAGTAAATGAGTACTTGAGAAAAGAGTAGGGTTTCCATTAGTTTGGATGTTTTTACGGCATTAGATAAGAATCTATCCAATGGATGAAAATAAAGGTCTGGGTAATATATACCTAAGATAGGACCGGGCTGGGCTGGGCTTGGTTTTTTTGACTTCTCTCCGAACTTGGCCAAACCTGAACCAAAGCCAGCCCAGCCCAACTGAATTGTGAACTGTCAAGTCAGGCTCTGGACTGACCCAGTTCAATTTGCAGCCTTAAAAAACACATAATGTCTCACCCTGTGGTGGGCATCAAACAATTGTCACACCAATATCGGTCACATAAGATTTGCTCCCAATACACAAAATTGTCACCAATTTTGGTCACAGAAGACTTGTTCCACACACACGCATCAAGGGAGTCACTTTTTTTTTTGTTATGATCAAGGGAGTCACTTTACATTCCTCGATATAAACAGTTATCTATTTGTCCTTCATTTCCTTCAATTTAAAAGCAAGTAAGTCTTAAAAGTTCTAATTTCATCAATAACATCGGACCTTGTAGAGGAATGCGAATCATCTATGACCAACATTAAAAAGAAAAGAAAAAAAGGAAAAGAAAAAGAAAAAACATTAATGTGTTCAATGTGTGATGAACATCACATACACTAAACATGTGATATATTTTTGAATTTGGTGCTTTTTTGGGCAACTATATTTTGAAGTGAACACTTATCCTACACACACCATGTATCATTTTTTTTTTTTTTTTTTGGGTAAAACACCATGTATCATTAATGTTGGTCTCATTAATGTTGGTCACAGATGATTTGGTCTAGATGTGGGAAGATGGATTCCTTTATACTAGAAGGTGACGTGTTGAAGGGACACCTGAATAAAATATGATTCAATGAGGGCCTTCTTAATTTCTTATATGGTTAGATTGGATCCACTCCCCATCTTACCTCCTGTTGTATTAAAAAAGGTTAAAGATATTGGTAGAATTTGGTCGCAGGCAATGTATTGCGTTTACCAAAGAAGTAAATAACAGGGAACAAATATCCTGTCCAGGATTTGGTGTCCAATACACCAGGGGATGTCATATGAAATAAAAGGGAAAGGACGTTATGTCCGGGATGGTGTCCAGGACACCAGGAGACGTCAAATGGAATAAAATGGGTGATGCATTTTTTGAATATGGAATATGCATTGTATTCTATATGAAGTCCCCTGGTGTCCTGGACACTAAATCCTGGACAGAACATTTATTTTCAAATTAACCTTATGATAAGCAGTGAGCGGAGGGAGGTGGGATCTCCCAGAATATTTCACTCTTGTCTCGTGTGGGATGACGGGTACAAATCATCTGTGATCAATATCAGTGTGACCAATTTGTAATAAGCATCACAGTATGTGATGTGTTTTTAAATTTGGTGTCTATTTTTGGACACCTACATTTTGAATTGAATGTTTCTCTAGGGAACAAATGTTCTGTCCAAGATTGTGTATGTCATACCATGTCCTACACACAAAGGCTGGTGCATAAAGTTAAAACTGTAAAGACAGTTGTCAAAAGAAAAAAATATGTAACCATAAAAATGGGGTGTACATGGTTTAAACTGTTAAAAAAGTGTTCAAATAAACAATTGCTCCCTATTTAAAATAGGCACCAAATTCAAAACACCACCACATGTCAGCCTGTGATAGTGAACACGGTAGGACATACAAAATCTTGGACTGAAGATTTGCTCTTTTTTTTACGAGGTCTTTCTACTCCCAATTTGTCCATTCCCCTGCGTTCCCACACATAAATTGTGCACTATATAAAGTTATACCCAAAAATAAGGGTGTATAGGGTTAAAGAAAGATAACTATATTTTCTGTTTAGGGTTTAGTGTCCAGTATGGTGTCCAGGGCACCAGGTGAATTCATTTGGAATAAAATGGCTGAGAATTTGAAATTTCATCTAACCCCTGCTTATTTTATTCCATGTGAAGTCACTTGGTGTCCTGGACACCAAATCCTAGACAGAACATCTATTTTGTTAATTTGCTTTCTAGAAAAAGTGTTCAACTCAAAAAATAGGTATCTAAAAAGAAGCACCAAATTCCTATAAAAAAAAAAAAAAAGGCACATGTAAGCCTTTGGTATACGGACAAGGAGAATAGATAAATTTGATAGTAGAAGATCTTTTTTTCTTTTTATACTTTTAACTTTATACACACTGTGTCAACCATATTATTATCACACAGTTCTTGTTTTTGTTTTTGGTGACAACAAAAAAAGCATTGCAAAAAATGCAGTGTTTGACCAATGTGTGAACTTATTGAATCACACACTAATCAAAACTGTCTGCCATGAGAATTCCACACTTACAACATTTCCAGTATCGTAAGGTTTGTGAAACTCACGGGCAATCGTCCGCTGAGCTCATTTCCTTCAAGTACCCTGTAACAAATCATTCGTTAGCAAGGGAGTTTATCGAGCCAATCGGTAGGAGATCCCTTTCTCTAACCCAAATTCGGATTTCAATACAAGAGTGCCGCGTCGCTCCTCAGTATATATATATACATGTAGAATTGTTTAAAATTACTTTTTTCGAAAAACCCAAAATACCCAAAAGGGGACCAAATATTCTATTCTCAAAATTTGTTTGTTTCCAGTATTCCCCACAGACAGGCTGGGTACGTGGGGTTAAAACCATTAAAAAAAAAATTCATTATCTAGTGTAGGTCTCGTTATTATGGGGTGTGTTTTTTTGAAATTGGCCACTAATAAGACGGGGGAATATCACCTGCGCCGACCCTCTTTGTGAGACGTCGTGAGACAAGACAGGGGAAGTATCATTTCACTTTTTG
>JAOXJP010227177.1:0-11351 GCA_025762735.1 Platanus orientalis | reverse complement strand
CTCATAGGCCTAGGACATGCTTGGGCATCTCGTGATCGATCACGGGATCTGTGATCTAAGTTGTGATTAATCACAACAGAAGGGGTATGGCCCTCAGGTGTTTCAATCAGGACCCAAATATGGGTCTATATTTGGCACTCTTGAGGCTTGGTCTTTTGAGCCTTTTCTCTTGGGTTTTGAGAGGGATTTACCACCATGTCTACGCTCATTTTAAGCTTTTAAAATGTTATGCAATGCATGCTTATTACCTTGATTGGTGTGGAAAAATCTGAGGTAGTCTCCAGTCTCTTTTTTAAGCCTTTACTCCACCTTGTCTTCATGTATTGAACTTGTGAGCACATATGACACTTACAAGACATAGACCACTACTTGGCTTGTCCATGGAATTGACATACATTAACAGAATTTTATAACTATGTTTATGGATTATTTTTCAGGATTATGGTTATGGATTATTTTTCAGGATTATGGATTTTATTTATAGGTTAGATTTATGAGATGTGAATGGTTATGATTTTTGATGTGAAATTCCATTGCATATGAATGAAAAAGAAAACAAAAAATTTATAAAGCAATTTACAAGATTTGAATAAATGATGTAATGCCATGTTTCGAAATTTATGGTCTTATTGGTATGGGTTTCGGGCCGCAATAGAGTTTGTATTAGAGCACAAGGTTTTGAAGATTTTATAGACAAATCAGAGTGTTAAAAGCTCCAGGTTTGAGGTTTTGTAAAATATATTTGAAGCTCCAAGTTTAGAATTAGAAAAAACAGACACTAAAAGTTTAGAAACAGGTAAAACTAGAAAATCATAGGTAAAGAACATCAGAACACTAGAATAAAATCTTAGAAATACATTAGAATCTAATGTGATATGATATTATCTAATTTTGATAAAGTTTGACATATTTGAGGATGATTTGACTATTTAGAAGTTTGATATTAAGTTTATTTAATTTTTTTTTTAGGAAAATATGTCACCCCATAGGATCCATGTTTCTCCTGATCATGTTGAAGTTGAGGACCAGAACAGAGCATTTAGAGCTATCAGGTAGTTAGCTGATGTAGTGCAGCGTCATGTGACTGCAAGGGACAAGAATGTTGAGCATTGGACTAATGCTTTAAAGCAGTTCAAGAGGATGGAACTAGTTAAATTTAAAGGCTCCTTGGATCCATTCGAAGTGGAAGCATGACAGATGCAGTTAGAGAAGATATTTGATGTGATTGGTTGCACTGAGATTTAGAAGGCCTCTTTTACAATCTTTATATTGAAAGGTGAAGCTAAACACTAGTGGAGAGCTACTATAGAGATCTTACCATTAGAGGAAGGTAAACCACTCACTTGGGACATTTTCCTTAGATATTTCTACAACTTCTACTTTCTACATAATGTCCGTGATGCTAGGGAAAGGAAGTTTATAGAACTTGTACAAGGAAACATGATGGTCTTATAGGATAAGGCCAAATTCATGGAGTTGTTTAGGTTTTCTCCTCACATATTTAGAGATGATGAGTGAAAGGCCATGAAATTTTAGAGGGGTTTGTGCCTAGGTATTTATGCACACATGGATGCCCTATGATTAAACACTTTTGCTGATTATGGACATCGGCAAAAGGGGAAGGATTGTGTCCCCCCCTTTTTGGGTTATGACCCCTGTTTTTCCTCTTTTTGGGTTTGTGTAAGTGTTGACCTGAGGGTCAAACTTTGTTGGGACTTGCCACCAATTTAGGTTTATTGATAGAGTTGGACATTGACTTCCTTCTAAAAGAAATGAATTCTAAACCCCAAGGTTTAGGGGGTTAATGTCACACCCCAAAACCTAGACTAGATGGCTCTAGCTTTCTGAGTGGACACCGTAATAAGTGTCAAACACTTGCTAAGCACAATACTATTTCTTTTCTTCCTTCTTTATTGATCTCATTCATATGCAATGGAATATTAAACCATTCTATCAATCACTTTATGTTCCAAATCTCTAATCCAAATGATACTAAAACTGTAAAATAAATGAATCTAGAAACCATATAACTAAACTTATTACAAGTCCATTAATCTCAATGAAACTATAGAATACTAATAACATCTCCATGAATTCATCAATCCAATTTATCTCCCAAGTTAGTCCATAATCGTCCAACACCTACTCTTTTCGTTCCTCATCTATGGTGGTGTCATATTGGGAAAGCTTAACAAACTTAGAAAGTAAACAAATAAACTAAACAGTAGGAACATGGGAAAAGTCAAGCACAAATATTTCTATAGAAAAATAATCAAAACAATTTCTTATACCTTTACTTGTCACTTTCCTACAAAAACCTTTCGGTGAGGTCAAAACAATTTAAAGAGGATAGTTCTACATCAGCTTTTCCAATTCAATAGCAACTCTATATCTTTTAAAATAATTCATTACAGTCTTATACAGTTCTAAAACAGTGTCAAAAAATAGTCTTATACAATTCTATAAAAGTAGTACAATGTAACTACCAATACAGTACAATAATAGTCCGGTTCAGTTCAGTTCAGTCTTTTACTATTAAGGCCTAAAACAATATAGTAGAGTCATCATATAGCCCCCAAGTGGGCAACCACTTGTATGCCCCCTAGTGGATGAAAGGGATCAGTCAATACAATCATCATAAAGCCCTGAAGCGGGCAACCACTTGTATTCCCCTTAGTGGATGAAAGGGATCGATACAGTACAATCATCATATAGCTCCGAAGCAGGCAACCACTTATATACCCCCTAGTGGATGAAAGGGATCGATTTAGTATAGTTCACACCTATTTAAACTCGATGAGAGGGCCTCATCAATTTTACCTTTGATAGTCAAATGGCCTTTTTAAATACTCTTTTTAAGAAAATAAGTTTTTTTATTTTTTATTTTTAGTCTTAACAGTCATCAGTCCAAAAATTTTCTATTCTTAAACAAATCAGCCTTTTTTTTAGTTTTATCAATTCCTTATACTTTACTCCCTCTTAATAGTATAAATACAGTTTCAAAATATTTCTATTGCAACAGTATAATAGTTTCAAAACTAAAATCAATAACAAATAGTGATAACATATACAATAGTAGTATTAATAAAAAGAATGCCTTCAAAACAATACAAATCCAAGATGTTTGACCCATTCTAAGAAAATTCTAAGGAATTTTCAATAATCAATTCAGTATAGAGCAATGATTTTTTTCAATAAAAATCCTCTTTAAACCATATGTTTAATGCTTTAAATATATTATTTACTTATCACTTTTCTTATTCACAGTTCGTAAACCATTCATCTTACATTCTTATTATCTTAAAATAGTATAAAAACCTCTTTTAAGATCTCTTTTATTCTTTTATAGACATCAGTAAATCATTAGAACATGTTACTAAAAAACCCATTTTGCAAAGCATAGGAAAAATCCTATTTTTTCATGTTAAAAACCTCAAAACATGGATCATATATGAATCTAAAGGAAAAACATGCAAAGTTTATGAGTTTACTTACAATCTTATTGGAAAAATCTGTGAACAATCCTCATAAATCAATCCTTCCTCGAAATCCCCAACTCTCCTTTGAAAACTCTAGTTTTTCTTTCTTCCTCTTGTTCATCGCTTTAATCTTTATATTTTTGTGTTGGATTAGGTCATGAACTATCCCTAAAATAGCCCCACTTCGTTTGGGAATTTCCCACTTTGATTTGGAAACTTTCCAAATCCAAAAATCATGAAAAATCGTGTTTCAGCATTTTGCCTAACATGACCGGTCATGGGTCTTATGACACGTCATAGGGTCTTGTATGATGGGTTAGGCAGAAAGTCATATTTTTATCAGGTCTGATGGGTGGTTATGATCGGTCATCCAGATCTCCATGACCCGTCATTCGTTGTGTTTTACGAAAACGGCCATAACTTCCTCTAGGAAACTCCAAATCGATTGTCATTTGTTGCATTGATTTTAAAATTCAATTTTATATCCTATAACATATTTTTTGTATCAAATTCAAAAATTAATGATTTAGTGAAAATTGCCAAAATACCCCTAGTTTCAATTTCAGTTATAATTGTTAGTTCATATCAATGTCAAGTACTAAAACATAAAAATTCTGGGTATTACATTCTTCCCCCTTAAAATAAAATTTCATCACCACGTCATCTCCTTCCCATGTCGCCTCCTCCTCGGAATGATTTCTCCATAGCACCTTAATATAAGGAATCATCTTTGTACTTAGCACTTGCTCTTTTTGATCTAAAATTTGAATTGGTTGCTCTTTATAAGTTAACTCTCTATCAATTTGCAACGGTTCATGCTCTAATACATGAGACGAATCATGAATATGCTTTCTCAGCATAGATACGTAAAACACATTGTGTACATGTGATAACTCATATGCAACAATCCCAACACGTTTCAAAATCTCAAATGGACCAATGTACCTCAAACTCAGTTTCCTTTTCTTACCATATCTCATCACACCTCTAGATGGTGATACCTTTAAAAATACATGCCCTCCAACCTAGAATTCAAATTCCTTCCTCCTTTTATCAAAATAACATTTCTGATGGCTTTATGCAAACAATAATCTTTCTCAAATTAATTGAATCTTCCCCATTGTAACTTGCACGATCTCTGGCCCAATAAGCTTTCTTTCACCAACTCCACTCTAGCAAATCGAGTATCTACATTTCCTTTCATATAAAGCTTCATAAGGTGTCATCTGTATACTTGCTTGTAAACTATTATTATAAGAAAACTCTATTAATGACAAGTGAACATCCTAACTTCCTTTTAGATTTATAACACATGCTCTCAACATATCTTCAAGAGTCTCAATTGCTTTTTCCAACTGTTCATCAAATTGCGGATGAAAAGCCATACTAAAATTCAACTTAGTTCCCAAAGCCTGTTGTAGACTCTTCCAAAATCTGGAGGTAAATTTTGCATCTCTGCCTGGAAACAATCCCTATTGGAATTCCATGTAACCTCACAATCTCATCAACATATAGCTTTGCTAACCTATGCAAAGAATAAGTCATTTGAATTGGTAAAAAGTTAGTGGATTTAGTCAATCTGTCCACAATTACCCGTATAACATCAAATCATCTATTGGTTTTAGGTATCCCATTAACAAAATCCATAGCAATGCTCACACTTCTATTAAGGAATTTCCAACATTTGTAACAATCTGGATGGCTTCTGGTGTTCAGCCTTAACCTTTGACAAGTCAAATACTTAGCCACAAATTCAGCTATCTCCCTTTTCATGTTGTTCCACCAATAGTGTTCCTTCAAGTCCTTATACATCTTAATACTACCAAGATGTACATCATAAGCAGCTCCATGTGCTTCATGCATAATTTTCTGTTTTAGCTCATTGTCATTCGGAATACATAATCTCCCTTAATACCACAGGGGATCATCACTCTGTATAGTCAAATCAACACCTTGCCCCTCCTTTACTCTCCGCAAATAAGGATCCATGCCCTGCACCAATTTTACTTGATCATATAAAAATGGTTGTAATCAAAATTGAGCCATTATACAAGCTAATTCACTAGCATTTTTACGACTCAAGGCATCAACCACTACATGTGCTTTACTAGGATGGTAAAGGATATTGCTGTCATAATCCTTAATCAATTATAACCATCTCCTTTGTATCAAGTTTAGATCTTTATGAGAAAATAAGTACTCCAAGATCTTGTGATCAATATAGATTTCACATGTAACCCCATATAAGTAGTGCCTTCATATCTTTAATGCAAATACTATTGCTACTAATTTAAGATCGTGAGTAGGGTAGTTTATCTCATATAGTTTGAGTTGTCTTAACACATAAGCAATGACTTTACCTTCTTGCATCAAAATACATCATAATCCTTTTCTTGACGCATCACTATGTATCATAAACCCATCTGATCTTGATCGTAGAGTAAGAACCAGTGCATAAACCAACCGATCCTTCAATTCCTGAAAACTGGATTTACATGCATCATTCTACTAAAACCACTTACTCCTTTTTGTTAATTCAGTTAATGGTCTTGCAATCTTAGAGAGCCCTTCAATGAATCTCTTGTAATAACTAGCCAATCCCATAAAACTGTGAACTTCAGTTACAATAGTTGGTCTTGGCCAATCCACCACAACTTCGACCTTCTTAGGATCAATGTAGATACCATCCTTCGATACTACATGACCTAAGAAAACAATTCAGTCCAACCAAAATTCACACTTACTGAATTTAGCATATTACTTGTGATCTCTCAAAGCCTACAATGCAATCCTCAAGTTCCCTTCATGTTCTTCATCAGTCTTGGAATAAACCAGAATATCATCAATAAACACAATGATAAACTGATCTAATTATGGTTTGAAACCCCTATTCATCAGATCCATAAATGTTGTTGATGCATTAGTGAGTCCAAATGACATAACCAAAAACTCATAGTGACCATATCTAGTGTGAAGCTATCTTAGGTATGTCATCATTCTTGATCTTCAGCTAATGATAGCCAGATCTCAAATCAATCTTCAAAAACACCTTAGCACCTTGTTGTTGATCAAATAAATCATCTATCATTGGCAATCGATATTTGTTCTTTATAGTAACTTTATTCAATTATCTATAATCTATGCACAACATCATCGTGCCATCTTTTTTCTTCACACAGAGAACCGATGAGCATTATTCGCCATGGGTGCACAAAACCTCTGTCTATTAACTCTTACAATTTTACCTTGAGCTCTTTATAATCAAATCATTCATCACATTTTCACCAAGGTACCATAAATAAATTCTTTCAAGAAGAATCAGATCAATCATAATCCTTCCATTAACTTAATTGCAATTCAATCTCCCTGTTAGGTGGTAAGCTAGGAAGATATTCAAGAGACACATTGCTGAAATCTCTAACAACTAATATGTCTCCAATCTTCACTCCATCCTTTTGATAATCTATAATGTAAACTAGGTACCCTACCCCACCTTTCTACAATAGTCTTTGCTCACAAGGTAGGAATAATCTTAGAGAAATTTTGTATTCCCTTGAATATAAACTCGAGCTGATTGGGGATACTAATGGTCACCTCCTTGGTAAAACAATCGACCTTAGCATGATGAGTGGCTAACCAATCCATGCCTAGGATGACATCAAAATCCTATCGGTCCAATAAAGTCAAATCCATTAACAACTCTCTTTCCCTAATCTTGACTACACATGACTTATAGACTTGTTAAACAATCATAGTCTTGCCAAGCGGAGTGGATATAACTAGATCACACTTTAATGGTTTTGGTGTAGCATCAGTCAATCTTGTGATTTTGTTTTCCAAAAATCAGATCAATCATAATACTTACATTGTTTTCCTAGTTTTCTATGTTCATAATTCTCTACATCTTTTTGAACTAAGAACCTAGAATTCACAATCAAATCCTAGATTCTAGTTGTCTATAGTATCTCTAAACCGGTGCAACATCTTTTCCTAAAATAATCAAATAAACTCAATGTTAGACTTCTTACAATAATCAGATCACCTCAAATATGTCATACTATATCAAAACTAGATCATATCATATCACTTTTAACCTTTTTAAACTATCAGATCATATCATATCATTTCAGTTCTATCACTTACAAATCAATTGAATCATCCTAACACTCGAATTCTATGTTCTTCCAATTCTATGTGTTTTCTATTTCTTTTTCTAATCACTCCTGAATACTTCTAGTCTTAGCTACTAGGTCTTTCTAACCTAAAGCTTTGACACCACATGAAGGATCATAGCATGAAACAGCCACTTCTAGAAGAGGCTAATCGAGACAAATGTGGGCTAAAGATATGGTGGTCCTGAGTCAGCTTTGATTTACCTAGATTTCCTGTTCCTCTAGCGGGAGAGAAACAACAATATAGGTGAACTTGGTGGAAGTGGTGGTGAATGGTTCTAAGAAAATGGGTCTAGGGTCCATTCCTATTAAACAAAAAAAAAAAACTCAATAATATGAAAGAAAATGAATTCTGGGGAAAAATGGGTGTGTACACCTGAATGTCCTTATATGCTTAAATTTTAATTGAATTAAAAGTTCAGGCATATAGCACGTTTAGGTGTACAAATTAGTTATAGGTTTTTAAAAGACCCGCGCCTCTTCAGTTTTGTTTTTTCTAGTTTTGCAATAGTGAGAGCTTAGAAAACACTCTCATCCCTGCCTAACTCTTCTTCAAATTTGTGAGAGCCATGGATACAAATAGATTATCATAGGATTACCCGCTTCTCCCTTCACATGAGAAGCGTTATAGAAGAACTTGGCCGCTGATGATGTGAGTTTAAATCCTTTTTCTTTGTTCTATAGTTTTTTTTTCTTAAAACACTTTGTTTTGGGATTTAAAATTTCAATTTAGATCTATCATTCTTTTTGAAGATTAGATTTGTCTTTTTCCTTTGAAAATGATAGATTTAAAATCTCTTAGATTTTACTAAATCAATTAGGTTTTTTAATGAATTGAAGGAATCATTATTTTTTTGTAAAATAATGTTAAATTCTATTTATTATTATTTTTTTTTTTTACAAGTTTGCAACTATACAAGAAATATGCCTGAACTTACTTGCCTTTTGGCCCTAAATCCTCTTAGTACGCCTGAATTTTTACGGGCAAAATGTAGACGTATGGGGAATTTTTAGCATACCAGAAAGGTTTTGGCGTACAGCCTGAAGCTTACTTTTTTTCTTTCTTTTATTATATATATATTTATTTATTTATATTTATATTTATATAAAACCCATGGATCATGGTCTAGGGTGAATGACTTATGGAAGCACCTCTGTGAAAAAGCCAAGAAAAAGGTAAAGGCAATGGGGTTTGAACCCTTCCTCAACATCCCGCTACTGAAGGTAGACAAGGGCTTATTGATGGCCTTAACGGAGAGGTGGTCTCCCATCACATGCACTTTTCACCTCCCCATGGGTGAAATTAGTCTTCCCATGGAAGATTTCTACATGATGACCAAGTTGCCTATGGTGGGCAACCCTCATCCTTACGAGATGAGCTTGTTTGCGAAATTAATTCACAAATGCATCAGGCCGCAGCCCATTGCTTTTGATAGGAGGTTTAGGGGAGTTCTACCCTCATGGTTTGAGGATAGCTATGTGTGGGCTACTGATGAGAGTTTTGGGGACGAGATAGACTATTCAGTTCAGGCCTTCTTATTATACATGTTTACATGGTCAGTTTTCAATTCCAAGAGTGACTGGACATTCTTTCATTTTCTTTTTTCCCTCAAAGACTTAACTATGGTGAGGACTTATTGTTGGGGTAGGTTTGCCCTTGGGTGGATGTACTCCAACATGAGCGAGATAGCAAACAGAGGGAAGCCCATATTCCTCAGGTTCCACTTCTTATGGGAAGTTAGTTTATTTATTTCATTTTCCTAAACTTTATTTTACACTTTCCTTTTACTTATTATTTTCCTTTTTCTTTCCATAGGTCTGGTGCTATGAGCACTTGACCCCCCTGACCCCCATTAGGAAGGGACCTAACCTATTCCCTGTCCTTTGTGTGGAGAGATGGAAGATCTCTCACATCTGTCACTAAAATAGGAAGGCTATCTCCATTTTTAGGAGGGACTTGGACCAGATTACCCCTGCCCAGGTAAGCATTGTTGATTTATAGTTAAATTGTTTTATGTTGTTTATGTAACATTAACTTTTTATTTGTTTTTAATGTTTCTAGGTTAACTGGGTGCCTTGGGCTATTTGGGGGCTAGGTGGAGACTTGGCCCAAGAGTTTGATGTTGCCCTTGACTAGTCTAAGACTAGAATGATTTTGCTGGTCTTAGGAGAGGTGGAATGGTAGATGTTATAAGCAGATAGCCTACCCTGAGGGATTTTTAGTCTCCACCTCTCCACCACGGGTGATTGAATTAGAGGGTGCCTTGGGAAAAGGGGGAGATAGGTGAGCCAATCAATGCTTATTTGGTCCCTGATATGGATTATGCTGAATGGTGGGCTACTCAAACTTGTAGGCCTTTAGCAGGTCCAATTGAGGCTAGGGTATTTTTTTTGTTTTTTTTTTTTCATTTTTCATTATTTATTTTTTCATTTATTTTATTGTTTTATTTTACTGATTTGATTTTTATGTCAGGAGGGGGCTAATGTTGAGGGTCAACCCAAGGCTAAACCCCAAGGGGTTGAGGTTCTAGCCCCCAGGAGGAGAGGAAGAAAAAGGAAAGCCCTTAGTGAAGGGGTTTCATTTGATAAATTGTTGTGGGTGCTTCCTGGAGTGGTTATTGTAACTGATAGTCGCGGGGTAGCACTTGAGCTGCCCCTTCCCAAGGGTACATTGCCAGAGGCTTGGGTTCCTCCAACCTCACTGACAGAGGTAGTTTTTACTATTTGGGTTTATTTTTATTTATTACTATATTTTTTAAATGTTTTAAAAGTTTTTTACTTGTTTTACAGGTTCCCCGAGATGCATTTGTGGGTGCCCTCCAGATGTTGGCTCGCTCTAATGCCTTGGTGGGGCAGGTTTATCATGAAAGACTACTGAGATTGCTTCTTTAAAGAAGAAATACTAGGATCGCATTGTTGAGGTACATGAATCATTTTTTTTAGAAATTCATTTTCTTTTAAATTTCTAACTTGTTTATTTAGGCTGATTTCAATTGAAGGGTGAGCATTCCTTAGGCAAGACGAAGAAAAGGACTAGCAAATATGGGATTAGCACTGTGGCGGCTATGGAGGCAGGTTTGGAGATTGCCAAGGATGTACTTTTTGATCCAGTGGAGGCAGATGTGGACTTAAGGGTTACAGATGATGCCCCTGCTGTCATAGAGACATGGACAGATGTTGGTGTGGAGACCATAGAGGATGTCACATGTAGGAAGTTATTTACTGACAGAAAAGGTGTCACATGTATGTAGCTTCTAAGTGAAAAAAGTAAAATAATAACAAAATTTTGTATTCTTTATTTCAATTAGTTGGCTTCTATAAATCATACAATATGGACCATAGTCTACTAAATGTATTTTCAATTAGTTGCAAAAATTTATAGGATCCAACAGATTGATTAAAGGAATGTCAATAGTTAAGTTTTCCCTTAGAGAAAAAGTAAAACCTAAAAATAAAAAGGTTACCAACCTTAAGAAGTTTTCAAGAGTTTTCTATCAAATTCTGTGGTTACAAACTATAGATAATTAGTTAAAATTAAATAGGATTTAATTTAAGACTATACCTTTGGTGTTCAATAGATTATGAATTGGGTGTAGACCCAATCAAGATAGTAAGTGTATGACTGTTCTACACAAGTATGTTAGGTGTAACATAGGAAAGTGAACCTAATAGTTAGGTACAATACAGGAGTTAAAGAGTT
>JAOXJP010227176.1:0-11351 GCA_025762735.1 Platanus orientalis | reverse complement strand
GACATGTAGTCGCGGGCCAGATAGTTACTACGGGTGAAATGGCAGTTGTGGGGACATGGAACCAACACCATGAATTTGATTCTAGAGGTTCTTCTGTATAGCCATGACATCAATGGAATACTTGAACATCTAGGAAACTAATGGAAATACAAACTCGCACAAAAAGAGGCCCTAAAATGTACTAGTTTATGGGACAAATACATTCCCACACCAAAGAGGACTCTTCATTCAACAAGTGGTTGTTTTCCACAAAGACTTCAACTCAATTCGTCCATGCATCTATATAAATCAACAAGGAGCACAAATTTGGCACTCTTTGCACTTTGATAAACAGATACGAAGCTTTTAAGTTTTTTCTCTTAAGCTTAAGATAAGTTCAAACATACTTTATCTTCTCCGAAGTTCTCTAGTTTGCAAACCAGTGAGCTTCTTTCTTCCAACAAGGTTGCAAGTCCATCAGACCTCTGCACTTTCCTTCTAAGAAGACATTGAAGGAGCTATAGCTTGGAGAATGATGCCCACAGCTAGGTAAGATAGGTTGTAAAAGCTTGTTCTTCAGTTTGAAACAATTCT
Source organism: Platanus orientalis (assembly GCA_025762735.1). Classification (NCBI taxonomy): domain Eukaryota; kingdom Viridiplantae; phylum Streptophyta; class Magnoliopsida; order Proteales; family Platanaceae; genus Platanus; species Platanus orientalis. The sequence continues at coordinate 10,778 of JAOXJP010227176.1, read as the reverse complement.
TGTAATCTAAAGAGCTAAATAAAAGAGTCAAAGTTTCGTTATTTCTTCTCTTTTCTTTTATGTTTAACACAACTTCTACTTGACTTACAATTTGTGTAATGAGGAGATAATTAGAGGTTTGCTACCCATAAGTAGTAGTAATTAACAATCTCTCTAAGGAGAGTTTGGAGTAATAGTTCCACTTCTAAAATACTATACCAACCCTCTAAAGGTTGGGTAATTTGAACGTCAAGTTTCAATCCCCTATTAAGAGCAACAAAATTTGGGTAATTTAACTATATGATTAAATGCCCTCATTTGCCCTTGGATTACCCCATCTCCTTCTCGATGAAATGAATCCACCACACACACAACCTAGTATTCAAGCCTTCAATTGTTAATTGGAAAAAGGCATGGGATGGATTGTTAATTTTCATAGACATACAACATGAATAATTATTTTTCTTGAAACTCTTTGCCTATTTGTTTATTTTGCTTTGATTTTGGTTATAAACCTTGTTTAATTTGACTTAAGCTTGTAAGCAATCACACTATTTCTCTTTTTTGCATTCATTAAATAATTTTTTAGTTTTAGACTTAACAATAATTGTAGTTAGTTTTCTTTAATGCCCCATTCACCTAAATAAAATAACCCTATTTCACCCTTTTTTCATATCTTACACTACCATAATTATTAGGTGTCATTTATCTTCCCTAGGATTGCTTGATTACACTTTAAAGAATTTCAACAACTAAAATTAGTACAAGTATTATCTAAAATTCGTTTCTCCAAATTTAATTGAATTCATTTAAAAAATATGTTTTTTTAATGAGAATTGTAACATTATCTTACTAATATTTAAACCAACAATCTTAGACCAAAATTTTTCTTTTATATTTTAACTTACTTTCGTTACCCTTAATTAATTTTATATGGTTCATAATCCATTTGAACAAAATCATACAAATTGATTTGCATCAATTTGATATCAAAGCCAAAGTCTTGATCCACAACTAATATATAAAATACAAACAATAAATTCATTGTTAGACAAAGCATTCCTATGGAGCATATTTTTAAAATTAAGCAAAATAAAATATAAGTTTTTCATTTACCACTTCTATATTACTTTTGTCAAATTTTGAACCCTAAAACCTAAAATAAGAGACTATAATAATAGATTTAAAGTTTTTCGTTATATTATTGGTACTGGTCTAAAAATATATAATATTTATTAAGTAGTTAATTAATATAACCACAATCATATGTAGTTATTGTAACATCCCACACATAACTAGTTTATAATGAGCAAATCAATGGCGAAATAATAAGGGATGTGAGAAATTCATTGCCTAAATATTGACTTAAGATGATATATAAGGGTATATGGGAGTGGAGGAAGTTTAAAGACCCAAAAGGAGTGCCAAAAGACCAAGACCAGAATATTGGGGAATTTCGATCTGTCAAAATTAATTTTGACTCATCAAAATTTATGTTTTGATTGATCGACCAGTCAAATTTTAGTTGCACTCTGGACCTAAGATCACTAGTTAGGGGAGAACTTTTGATCGGTCGAAATGTTTTGATCGGTCAAAAGTGAAAAACTGATAAAAAAAAATGTAGAGACCTGAAATTCTAGAAATGGACATATCTAGAAGGTGGGATTCATTTGTGACAAAACAAAATCCCCAAATTAATTTATATCCAAAAGCATTAGAAGGAGCCTTAGCAATATAGACGAAGGAGAGAGAAAATCCTCGCTAGAGAACAAGGTAAGCTTCCAAATCTTAGATCTATGCAAAATTTCCTTGAGTTTTAGAAATTTTGACCTTATATTCATGGAGATCTATGATTAATGAGTATGAATCATGTGGATGTGCATAGAAAGACGTAAAGGAGGAAAAATTAAGGAGAACTACCATTATAGAAAGAAGTGAAGTAAATTTGTTAGTAATTATGCATCAAATGCAATTTGTTTTCATTCCTAGGATCATAAATCCATTTGAATTCACTGTTTTGCATTGGATATTTGAATTTCCATTTGGTCCTTTGATCCAAATCAGTCTTGTAAGTAATTATGCATCAAATGTAAATTGTTTTCATTCCTAGGATCATAGATCCATTTGATTTCAGTATTTTTCATTGGATATTTGAATTTCCATTTGATCCTTTGATCCAAATCAATTTTGTAAGTAATTATACATCATATGCAAATTGTTTTCATTCCTAGGATCATAGATCCATTTGATTTCAGTGTTTTGCATTGGATATTTTAATTTCCATTTGATCCTTTAATCCAAATCAGTTTTGTAAATAATTATGCTTATAATACATCAATTTTCATTCTTTGGATCCTAGATCCATGTGTTTTCTATGAATTCTCTGTAAAGATTTCAAGTGAATTTTGAATGAACTTAGATCCATGTATTTTCATAAGTTTCCTTTAAGAATTTCAAGCGATTTTGCATGAATTCTATGAACTAGCAAGTAAATATGTGTTATTTGAAACATTGTCTAATTCCTACGTTCATAAATCATTGAATCTCAGTTTTGTGTATTGTAAATGGTGACTTCCCCTTTTGATTCTATATCTACTTTGATTTAACTTAAATCTAAATGATCTATCATGTTTCCTTTTATTAATTCTTAAGATCTATATACTTCTATGTTAAATTTCTCATTGATCTTATAGAATTCTATGTGATTTTCTTCCAATCCCTTTGAATGTTTTAGATCCAATCAAATTCTGAGTGAGAACATGATTTATGTCAAATCCCTTAATTGATTGAATGTAATAGGCTTAATTGAATTAGTTATGAATTTTACTTATCCTTTAAGATTCATGATATGTAATTTTTGGAATTGATTCATATATTGAAGTTTGTGGATATATCTTATTGATTTGAACTTCTAATCCTCTTATTGACATCATCTTGTGAGTCATGATAGTTCTTTTGCATTCTAAGTGTTTCAATTATTGGATTTGGCCTCCGAATCATATTTGAATGTTGTGAGTTACTGAAGTGAATGCTTAGTTTGGTAAGTGATTTACTCTAAAATGTGTACTTTAGATGGGTCAAACAAATCAGAGAATTATAAACCATTTGGCTTCGTTTTTGATCCAAAATCTTTGAATTTATCTTCATCATGACATATTTGTTATTTCACAGATCGATTCCATTTTGAAATGTGATGAGCTTAGAACCGAAGAATAGTCAGGACCGACTAGAGCCAACACATGAGTCGAGCCCCGGGTGGTCTCGAAATGATTGAACCTGAGGGAACCAACTCGTGTTGAATCCTGAGTCGCTCGTGTCCCTGTAAAAGGGTTTCACAAAAAATGACTCAACCAAGCATGCCCTAAAAAAGAAAGACTCCATGTGACAACAAAACCAATCCACAAAAGGCGCTCAAAAAATCATTGAGGGAGAAGATCCCGCGATGCCACCCCCAAGACAAAAGCGCCAATGTAGCCCAACGGTCCTGAGCAGATCAGGCTCCTATGATTGCGCCCGAGAGCACTGCCTGAGAAAGAGGTGAATGGCTAAAAATTCGAAGATGACATGAAGGACGAGCACTATAAGAAGGGGATCACACTAGGGAAAAGGTAAGAACAACTTAGAAAAGACCCCTCCCTCTCTTTTCCATCGATATCTAACTTGATCGTCGGAGGGCGACTTGCCAACATTCGGCTAAAAAACCTTGATATTATTTTCTTTGAGTAGGTTTCATAAGATCCTCGGGTCGCCGTGCACTCATCTGATAACGCCTGAGATAACCAGATTCATGCTTCATTAGTTGGTGCCATTTGTGGGAATTTAGCTAATATGGTCCATCTAGACTAAGAGTGCATGGTAGACACCAAATCCATGGACACTTGAAAAAACAACCCTAGGAATGCCACGAAGAATAACGACCAACCTAACCGGCCTGAGGGGGAGGCGAACAGATCCGAGCTAGAATGACAAGTTCAGGATCTGACAAGGGTTATAGAGGAAATCACACAACAAAACCAGTAGCTCCTATAAAGGCTACTCAACCGAAACGAACGAGAAGGCTGACAAGGACCGTAGGATGAGAATCTTACCTTGACTAGAACTATGCACGGAGAAAGGACAAGGGAGATGGAAGGTAATGGATTTGAAAGGCAACACAACAACGAGCACTACTACAAAAGTCAAAAGAATAGGGGAGAGCCCCACCCCCACCAATGGATGAGCAACTAAAGGAAGTCCGGGATAAACTAAAGGATGTCATGGGGGCAATGAAGGGAAAAGGAACCTCCACCATGGAAGATTTGGTCAGGGGAACAAAGTTACCTTCTTGACCTGAGTGATGAACTGCCCACTTCACCACAAGTTCTAGGAACTACAAATGGAGGCATTCAACGGAACAAAAAATCCCCTCGACCATCTAGAGACTTACAATACCCTGATGCATCTTCAGGCCCTCTCAGGCAAGATCATCGGTCAGGCCTTCCTTTTGACTCTAAAGGGTCCCGCCCATGCCTAGTTTGGAAGGTTAAAACTGGAATCCATTGATAGCTTCCTGGACCTCAACAAGTGGTTCATAAGCCACTTCATCAACACCCAGAGTTACCAAAAACCAGTAACCTACCTCTTGAATATCAAATAGGAGTGGGAGGAGTTGCTCAGAAACTACATCACTCGATTAAACAGAGAGGCTTTGTAGGTGGATGACACAGATGACAAGGTGGTACTGACCACTTTGATGGGCAGGCTGCAACTCTCTAGATTCTTGTTTTCACTATCGAAGTCACCCCCCAAAACTCTAGAGGAGTTGATAATAAAAGCACAGAAGCACATAAACGCAAAGTATGCAATGACAACTTGAAGAGGTGGAGACAAAGAATCTTGAATAAAGACGAAGAAGAGACAAATGATAGATGGATTAAATGGATCGGGCTAGGGTTGCAGACATGGGGACCCGCCCCACCATTCTAAGTAAAAAGCTAGCACTCTCACATCCTGGTTCCCCAAATATATCCCTCTCAACATGGTTCCTGAGCGTGTTCTCATAGATATCTGAGATGACCCCGCCCTTAGATGGCTAGTGAAATTAAAATCCCCACCTGCATAAAGGGTAAGGTGAAAGTATTGCGGGTTCCACTAGGACCATTGCCGTGATACTAATGACTGTTTCGACATCAAGAAATAGTTAGAGGAGTTGATATAGAGGAGCAGGTTACAAAAAATTGTCAACACACAAAGGGAGGAAGGGACAAATAAGGGCCCAAGCTGACTAACCGCGAAGGAGGAGGAACCTCTGCCTTTGGATGAGATCTGAGTGATAGCTGGAGGGCCCGTAGGAGGAGGTGAGTCTGTCTCAGCCTAAAATGCCTATGTAAGGAAATCTAAGTACATGGAGGAACAAAATGTCTATATGATGGGGAGGCTAGAGAAACAAGCTCAAAGAATCAATCACCTAATCACTTTTACTGAGGAAGATTCCTTGTGATTGCAACACCCATATGATGATGCCCTTATCATCACTATCATGATTGTCTGGTATAAGATGGGAAGGGTGTTGATTGACAATGACAACTCTACCGATATTCTTTATCTATTAGCCTTCCAGTAGATGGGGATCCTAGAAAATAGGCTACAGTCGGTAAGGGCCCCTCTAGTCAGTTTCACAGGGAACACTATTCCCTGTAGGGTCGATAACGCTACCTGTGATAACATGTCTTGAAACACAACATATCACTAAGGAGGTCATTTTCCTCGTGGTCAATTTCCCATTGGCATACAATGCGATATTGGGAAGGCCCTCTATGAACCAGATGAGGGTAGTCATGTCCACATACCACCTAATGATGAGGTTTCCCACCAATCACGAAGTGGGAAAAGTAGGGGGTGAGGCATGAGAATGCTACAACGCCTCACTTTCTAGCGGATCATGAGAGGAGACCCTAGTGATCAATGAGAAGGACGTGAAAGCAAAGAAAAATGGTCTGACAATCTAACTGGTGGAAGATCTCTTGGAGTTCCCCTTGGATGACTCGGTCCCCAATCAGAAGGTTCGACTAGGAAGCATGCTCGAGCCGACTCAATGAAAAAGACTACTTCAACTATTGGCTAGGCATGGGGACATCTTCGCATGGACTCATAGAGACATGCCTGGGATAGACCTCAAGGTGATGGTACACAAGCTGAATGTCAGTAGAATTGCAAAACCCATACAACAGAAGATGAGGAATTTTATGATAGACCATAATTTGATAGTCACAGAAGAGGTGGATAAGCTCACGGAGGCAAATTTCATATGGGAGGTACACTACCCAGAATGGCTGTCCAACAAAGCACTTGTTAAGAAGGCCAACGAAAAATGGAGAGTATGCTTAGACTTCATGGATCTAAACAAGTTATACTCGAAAGATAACTTCCCTTTGTAGAGAATAGACACCCTGGTCGACTCAACCGCCAGGCATGAGTTGCTCAGCTTCAAGGATGCCTTCTCGGGCTATAATCAAATTCGGATGTATGGGCCGAACCAAGAGAAGACATCCTTCATCACCGACCAGGGGTTGTATTACTACCGGGTTATGCACTTTGGACTGAAGAACGTCGGATCCACCTATCAAAGGCTGGTCAATACTATTGTTGATGTATGTCAATTCCATGGGCAAATGTGTAGTGGTATGTGTCGTGTAAATGTCCTATGCTCTCACAAGTTTAGGACATGAAGACAAAAAGGACCAAAGACTTGAGAAAGAGATCGGAAACTACTTCAGATTTTCCACACCAAGAAAGGTATGAAGCATGCATTGTAGCATTGTATATCATTTTAATACGTTAAAACTAATATAGATATGGTTATAGGTATCTCACAAAACCCAAAGGCAAAAGACCCAAGGACAGACCCCTTATAGTGCCCAAAACCAAATAAAAAAAATCTAGGAGCCGTAATCGATTGCGGACCAAGCAATCGATTTTGGCACAATCGGTTGCAGATTATGCAATCGATTGTGAGCAAAATCTGGGCACAATCTAAGACTCCCATAGCCAAAACTCATAGGTCGTAATCGGTTGTGAAACTGATTTGGACCAATCGATTGCGAGGGTAATTTTGTGAGCCATAATCGATTGTGAGTCGCAATCGATTGTAGATCAAACAATCGATTGCAAGGGTAATTTTGAAACAAATTTTAAACATGAATTTCAAGGAGTATTTTTTGAAATTTGAACTCCGTTTTTCAAATCTAAGGTTCCAAAATGTTACCCTTTATAAAAGATTCCAATTTAAGGTCACGGGTGCTCCTCAACTATATAAAGGGAACTTTTTCCATTAGGCTAAAAAAATCCAACACTCCAAGCTGTTTTAGAGAGAGCTCAAAAGGTTGTTATATTGAGAGCATCCCCCACTGTGAAAAACACCATTGCCCACTAGTTTTGAGCTTGAGTAGCTAACATCTTTTACTAGATTCTCTCTCTCTTTCTCTTCTCTTGAATACCACTTTATTACTATTGAGGAGAACTTGTAGTGAGTTTTTTCCTAGAGGAAACTCACATTTGGCTGAGCTCAAGGAGCACTAGAACCAAGTACTTGGAGCTTGTGGGTAGCTAAGGCAAACTAGCTCAACAAGGAGCACCCCACTTTGAGTAACTAGCAACATCAACTAACTTGTGGTAATATTTGCTTAACTTTGCATTTATTTGCATTTGTACTTATTATTTTTCTTGCTTTGCTTCCGTCAGAGACACCGGAAGCTTAACTACCTCCACTGGAGACACCGGAAGTATTACACACTTGCCAAAGACACTGAGTGTTGTTGTTTAGCTTGCTTGTGAGAAAATAGTTAGGTTTGTATATTGACTTAGGTAGCAACGATACCTAAATGAAATATACCGAAGCTTAGTAGTGAGCTCTAGAAGCGTGGATGTAGGCCCTAGTGCCGAACCACTATAAATCTCTTATTGCAAATTGTGTGTGATTGCTTGTCTCTTTCCTTGAATGTTGTCTACTACTCTCGCATAACACTTGTTTGATAAAATACATGAGTAAACACCTTGGAGCACACACACACTTGGGCTAAGTTAAAAAGATTAAAATCAATCCCATTTTAAAATTGAAAACGGGGTAAATTAACTTAAAAATTCTATTCACCCCCCTCTAGGATTACTTTAGAGCAATTTCAATTGGTATCAAAGGCTAGGTTAGTCACATAGGACTTAACATCCCGACTAAGGTCCTAGCAAAAATCCTAAATGGCTAGAGAAGATAGTGGTATGTCCATTAGCATCCCTTAATTCTTTAATGAAACTGATTATGGCTATTGAAAATCTCGGATGGAGATATTCCTAAATGCTTATGACTCGAGGGTATGGAGTGCAATTGTCGATGGCTATACACAACCTGACAAACTGAGTAGTGAGTGGATTCCCACCGAGGCGGATTCTCATAAGTTCATCTTTAGGGCATTGAATGCCATAGCAAATGGTCTTGCCCATGATGATTTTAGGAGGACAGCTTAGCTTGAGATGGAAAAGGAAGCGTGGAAGCTTCTCTTTGTTACTCATGAGGGTATAAAAGCTTCAAATGTACACGACACAACTTGAAGATCTTAGGATGGAGAAGGATAAAGAAATCTCCTAATTCCATGCCACATTGTCAAACTTGGTGAATGTTATGAGGAGTCTAGGTGAAGACATTCCCGAGTCTAAAGTGGTTAGGATAGTACTTAGGTCCCTTCCCAAAAGGTTTAGGCCTAAGATGACTGCCATAGAAGAAAACAAAGACCTAAAAGTCATGAAACTAGAGGAGTTGATTGACTCACTTCAAACTTTTGAAGCAACCATTAAGGAATCTACCAAGAAGAAGGGCATTGCCCTTAAGGCAGAAGAACAAACCCTTCGAATCAAATGAATATTTGGATGATGACTTGGTTTTTGTTGCTAAGAGGTTCAAAAAGTTTTTTCGAAGAAATACTAAGGATTACTCTAAGAACAAACAAATAAGAAAGTCTTACCCGTGGTACAAAAAGAAGGACTTCTCTAAAAAACCTCCCATTTGCTATGAGTGCAAAGGAAGGGAACATATTACCAAGGATTGTGACAATAAGAAGAACAAATACAAGTTAAAGGGAAAAACCATGGCTACCACATGGGATGATGAGTCCTTGACTTCGGAACATGAGTCCCAAAGTAATGAGGAAGCTCCCTCATAAGAGATCAAAGCCTTTATGGCTTTTGGTACTCCCATGAGCTCACTTCTGGAAACAAGTGACTCAAGTGAAGATGAAGGAGAGTATGAAGAAGATGAGGAGATTTATGATGCATAAGAGGCATTTGATGATCTTTTTGTGTAAAGTGTAGAATTGGAAAAGAAGAAAAAGTAACTCAAGAGGGAAATCATTGAATTGACTAAAAAGTTAAAGTCTCTTGAAGACACTATCTCCACTCTTAAATAAGAGTCTTCTTCGAAAAGTGAAAAAGAAAATGATATTTCCAAAGAAAATTATTTCCTCCTATGTGCCAAGGAGGAAATGAGGCTAAAAATAGTGGAATTAGAGAAGAAGCTCAATACCTCTAGACTATTTTTAGGCTTAGAAAAGGATAATAGGAAACATGAAAAGAGAAGACTTCTTGAGAAAAAAAATCAAAACTTGTCCAACAAAGTTCATGAGCTTGAGGAGAAGCTAAAAAAATTAGAAGAAGAAAAGGATGAGTCTCATAGTGACGATTTAATCCAACCAAGCATCTTCCTCTAAAGGAGTTCAAGGGATGAGTAAGCCTTATTCCTATGCCAATGAGGTATTGAACAAATTTCAAGCAAACAAGGCTTCCACTTCTAGAGGATTCTAAGGGAATGGCTTCACTTTTAGGAAGACTAAGGCACAACTTACTCAATATAGGAAACCTAGAAAAACCCAACAATTCTTCTATAATGAACAACTAAGAAGAAAGACAACTCAATCCCATGCACATAGAATGCCCCTATTCTATGGTTACTATTGTGGCTTAGAAGGGCACATTAAGGTGGATTATATAAAGAGGGCAAATGACATGAAATCCCAAAGAATGCAATCCAGAAAAAAGCCAAATGGGAAGAATGTCAACAAAAGTAACTATTTTCAAAATGTTGAAAATAGAAACCTTTAAAGAAATAAGGATTTATCCTAATAATAAAGTGTCAAAAGGTAAATTTCTAAACCTTAGTATGGGTGAGAAAGGATGACCCAAAGTGTTTGGTCACTCACATCGCACTAAAAGTCAGAAGCTCATCAAGATGGTATCTTGATGTTGGTGTTCTAGACACATGCTCAATGAGAGAGACTTGTGTACCAAACTTGAGGATGCTCAAGGTGGATATGTTACATTTGATGATGAAAACACTGCCAAAATCCTTAGGATAGGAATCATAGTGGCCCCTGATATTCCCAAATTTACCGAGGCTCTTTATGTGCAAGGCCTTAAGCACAACTTGATAAACATTAGCCAAATATGTGATTAAGGCTATAAAGTGCAATTTGGCAAAGATGGATGTCTGGTCAAGGATCACAAAGAATACAACATCCTAGCCGAAGGAGTAAGATAAGTGACAATTGCTATGTCATTGAACTCCATCTTCAACAAGGGGACACTTCTCTTATGACCCAAAAAGATGAGACCAATCTTTGGCATCAAAGATTAGGACATTTCAACTTTAGGGATCTTGCAAGACTTAGCAAGAAGGGGAGAGTCAAGGACCTTCCCAAGCTAAGCAAGGTTGACAACCCAATGTGCAAAGGTTGTCAAATGGAAAAACAAACTAGAGTCTCTCACAAGAAAGTTACATC
>JAOXJP010227175.1:0-11351 GCA_025762735.1 Platanus orientalis | reverse complement strand
GAAAATATGCTCTTTCAAATATATATATATATATGTGTGTGTGTGTGTGTGTGTGTGTGTGTGTGTGGATTACACTTGTTCGTTCATCAACAGGTTTACCTATCTGAAACTTGATTCATTTTCAATCTCCCTATGATATCTTCCTTAGGGAGGTTGCAGAGGTGTAATAGATATACTCCCTCATCTTTTGGAAGAGAGGTAGTTTGTAGAACTCTAAGAGACAAATGCAGCTTACCTTGTGATAAACTCCTTCAACTCTCTTTCATTCCTCCTTGTATCAATTGTTTATATTCTCTCTCCTTTTCTCATGCGTGTATATTGTCATTTATAGGCACCAAAAATGAGTTTAGAGAGGAGTCCTCAGTTGAGAAGAATTCTATCTCTCCCATATCATTTCTGTTGAGGTGAGATTCTTCAAAATCTTATTCCAAAGATTTTGGTGATTCTTCTATACGATAATCCATCTTCTTCCATCTCTTGGGTAATTAGAGGACTCACAAGAGTCATGGCTATCCAAAATAAACACCCTAGGAAGAGATAAACTCAGATTTCAGTTTCTGATCTCTACAGTGCATAGGTGTGAATAGTTCATTTGCGCACACTTTTGGAGTGAAAGTGAATAACTGAAGTCCTTTTATTCGTGACGAATGAGAATACAAATTTACATTCTCTGTGGTAAGTGTGGCGAGTGAGAAATATATTTCACATTCGCGCACACCTTTTGGGTTTCAACAATTGTGCAAATACATGTGAGCGTGTTTGCCACCTTGCTACACCATAGAAAGCCTAAGAGAAAGGGTTGTCTCAAAATACACAAGGTGGGGGGAAGGTTTAACTTATATATTGCATTTACTTTCCCTTAGTTTTTGATGTGGGATTAAACCCGATACATAGTTTTTTTTTTGAAACATTTTGAAAACACTAGAGTGAAAATGGTAAGACAGAAAGCGTTAAAACAGTTCCGTTTTCAACAACTTGTGCCATTTTTTGACTAACCAAAATTAAGAACCAACATGCAAAAAATGTCAATTGAGGTATTAGTGCTTGTAATGCCAATATGTCAACAAACACAAGGGGAATGGCCATGATGCCAATGCTAGAGCAAAATCACACAACAATTTAGCTTCTTGATCAAAACATAGGTGATTGAAATCACTAGCAATCAATCACAATGGCAATGATATGAAGAGATGTTGTCTAAGTCGTTGCAAAATTTTCTTAGTTATGTAGTGATGCCGGCCAGGTTGGTTCTCATGGGTTTTTCATTGGCTCGTTGGATTGGGTTTTGTTTATGGGTTAATCCATGCTTGTCTTAGTGGGAATTTGGTGAGAAAATATTAATGAAGTCTAGTTTTTATGTTGTTTTCATAGGTTTTATTTTTTTTTATCTTAGAAAATAATTTTATTGTTGTTTGATGTAAATAATGTTAGTTGACATGGGAAATGAGTATTTTCGTGGGAAAGAGTTGTTAGTTTTAGGGAAAAAATGTTTTTATAATTAGTCATGAAAAAAAGGTGTAGTTTATCATTTTTTGAACAAGCATTAAATTATTGGTTGAGTGGGTTTTGTAGGGTGGACTTCCCCTCTATTCTTTATATAAGGGGAAGCGTTTGATATATATATATATATAACTTGAACATTTTATAAAAGACGTATCTTTCTTTTGGTTTTTTTTATGAGAAGTAGAATTGGGCGTGTTCTTGTTGAGTTGTTAACCCACCCAAGAACTTCATCTCCTTGGCTCTCCTTTAGTTATTTTCTTCTGCACTTCCTCTATGGATTCTAACTGCATTATTTGATAAGAGAGCTCGATTTTTAGCTTTCTTCCAATCATGGCTCCACATAATCATGGGCATGGAGAAAGTGCTGACTAGAAAACATCATTGTTGTAGATCATCATAAAAAAATAATACAATTCCGAAAGCAAGTTGAGATTCTTACCTTACTCATTGCACAAATCAAAACTCCAACCCATGAGATGATGATGATGGATCAAAAGAAATTATCCGAAATCCATTTCAAAATTGCACTACACTTTGAGAGTTGAATGTTAGGGAAGAATATAAATGGGATGAAATTTTTATGTACAATATGAAGAAAAAATAACCAATTATTATTTGAGAACTACAGCCAACTTTTTTATGAATATTTGAAATATGGAGATCAAAATTTTTAGTTTTCCTTTTTTTTAAAATGGATTAAAGAGTTCATCCTTTGTCAAGTATGATGAAGAAAAGTTGATGAAGACAAAGGTTAGAGTAGCCAACATGATCTTTCTATCACAAGCATTCAAAAAAATAAATTCAAATACTAGAAAAAAGATCTCGAATAGCATGCACAAAAAATATGCCTAAAAATAACCTAATTGAGCAAACAATGAGGACAATGATGAGAGCTAGTTTTATGGAAGAGCTATGGTGCATGTTTACCAATTTGGGAAAAAAAATGAAAGATGAGAAAGTGGACGAGATGACTCAGTAAGCAAGTATAGGATTGAAAGCAATTGGTATCACAAATTAATTGAAGTAGGGGAGAATGAAATGGAAAGAAAACAATCAACACAAGATGTGAATGATTACATGGATGAGTAAGAGATAACTCGTTCGAGTTTTCTCCCACCCGAAATGACTAATGCAAGTCAGGTTGGATTCTCATGGCTTGGTGGTTAACCCACTGGACTAGATTTTGGTTCATGAATTAATCCATGCACATCTTAGTAGAATTTGGTGAGAAAATAATAATGAAGTCTAGTTTTTTGTTGCTTTCATAGGTTTTCTTTTCTTTTATTCTAAGAAATAATTTTATTTATGTTTGAAGTAAGTGATGTTATTTGGCGTGGGAAATAAGTACTTTCATATAAAGAAGCTGTTAGTTATAGGAAAATGAACATTTTTAATCATGAAAAAGAGGTATAGTTTATAATTTTGTACAAGCCTTAAATGATTGGTTGAATAGGTTTTAGGGTGGACTTCCCCTCCATTCTCTGTATAGAAGGGGCATTCATGTATATTAATCATTTAAGCTAATAATTACAAGTCATGATAAAATTTACCCAAAGAATTGTCTTCAAACCCTAAATAGAAAACCCAAAGAATTATCCAAGACCTTTTACCATAATCTTTTTTCACCCTTTCTAAAATAATTAAAAAAAGGGTAAAAAAAAAAAAAAAAAAGCCTCTCTATCAGCTCACCGTACGTTCTTGCCTTGACACAAGATATCAGTTTACCTTAAAAAAAAAAAAAAACGTATTTCATCAGATACAAGGAATGACAATAATTTCTAAATAAAAACAAACTCTAGTTTAAGGCAACTTGTGTTTAGAAGTTCAAAACTCATTCATTGAATGTTAGTACAAGAATTTCTATCTTAGATTGTTTCACAACTATAACAAAGATTGACCCTTGCGCTCCGTCTTCTTGTTGGAATATTAAGCTAAAACCCATTGAAAAACTAAATTCCTCATTGGATGTCTAAAATTATTTCTTAATTCACAAGCTTGGTTTTTGGAAAGATGAATTTGTTGCAAGACTAAACAAGACTTTGAGCTAGTTCTCTTAGGAATTCTACATTCATCTCTTAGCCTTTTACATTCACCTTGGACTTCTACATTTATCTTGGGGACTTGAAGCATTTAGTTTTTCTTTTATTATTTGTATTGAGAATATAAAGTGTCTTTATTGCATACATGTATTTTCATTTAATAGTTTAGTGGTTCGATACTTAGAAAGTCTAAAAGAGTTAATTTGAGTGCAATTTTATTTTTTGAGATGTATCCTATAAATACAACATTGTATCTTGGCATTTGCAAGTCATTGGAAAGAAATTTGAAGCCTCCATTAGCTACACAACAAGTTAGCTTTGTTTTTCTATATTTGTTGGCATCAAGAACATACTTATTTCTTGATTTTTTGTCATCTTTCCTCCAAGTAGTTGGTATCAATCCAACAAAGTGGTATCAAAGCCATTCAATCCAAAGTTTGGTTATGTCAAGATTAGTATCGAACAAGAGAACCTGACAATCTATAAGTTGGTTCCAAGAAGATGAAAGTGTAATTGTAGATGTCGAGGCCAATATGGAAGAAGCCAATGAATGTGAAATTTCAATGGAGGAACCAAATCTCAAATTGGTTAAAACAAGTTTTTTTCCTTCACTTATATTAGATTCAAGTGTTTTGGATTCTACTAATTCAAATGATATGGTGAATGTAAAATCATAAAAAAATTGATCATACATATGTGGATTGCCATAAATTTGACATGGTGGATAAAGCTCTATCATACGAGGGTGATTGTTATGATAGAGATGAAAGTTCTAAGATTCCAACTATTGATAAGATCAAAGAGATTCATGAAGATAGGGATGCAATTTGTGTTGAGAAGCATTATTCACTTGATGTGTTCGGTGATAGAAGTACACTTAAGTATTACTTTGCATGAGCCACAATTGAAGATCCATGATATCATTGCCATTGATGTGCCAATGGTATCACTGCAAGGTTTTGCAAATCAAAGTAAGATTCCTTAGATTGTCATGATGGCAAGATTAGTAAAGGTTCGATAATTTTTTAATTGGATGCTGAAAGGAAAATTTGTATTGGATGTTTGATTATAGATCTTGCATATATGTGGAACAATTATTTGAGACAAGAAAAGAAAATATAAGAAAGTTCAAAGTTTACAAAACTTGGTATCATGCATACTTGAAGCAGTTGATAGCAAGTTGTAACCATCTTCAGAAAGGCATTGAAAATCGATATATTCAACAAAATGGAGAAACTCAGCATAGTAATGGTCTAGATTAAGGGAGGTTGTGGGAATTTTAAGCTAGACCCCATTGAAAAAGTAAATTCCTCATTGGATGTCTAAAATTCTTTCTTAATTCACAAGCTTGTTGTTTGGGAAGATGAATTTGTTGCAAGTCTAAACAAGACTTTGACCTAGTCCTCTTGGGAATTTTACATTCACCTTGGATGGGGACTTGAAGCAATTAGTTTTTCTTTTACTATTTGAATTGAGAATATAAAGTGGCTAGTGGTTTGATACTTAGAAAGTCTAAAAGAGTGTATTTGAGTGTAATGTCATTTTTGAGATGTAACCTATTAATACAACATTGTATCTTGGCATTTGCAAGTCATTAGAATGAAATTTGAAGCCTCCATTAGCTACACAATAAGTTAGTTTGTTTATCTAATGTTTGTTGGCATCAAGAGCACATTTATCTCTTGATTTTCTATCATCTTTCCTCCAAGTAATTGGTATCAATCCAACACTTCTCTCTTAGATCAAGCTCATAAATTTAATAAAACAATGTCACAAAACAACAAAATAGATTTAATAAAAAATGGCACAACATAATTGATCTTAACTCTTCTCTTTTCACTTATCTTTGCATTCCAATCGCCACATGGACTGAAATGAGGCTTCCCACATGAACAATTGTTTCAAACCAATTTGGAAGCCCCTGAATGGTAAAATCCTTAAACTCCTCCAATTTGGAGATACAAGAAACCAGAGCTTGGCCTTCATACTCCAGTAAAATCTCCCCATTGTTCAAAAGGCACAATACTCGAACAAACCATGATTTTAATATATTTTTCCAAAGACTGTCTAGTATACCAACATTTGGGTTGAGTCCACTTCGCACATATGTTCTGATGGTGAACTGATTGATCCAAGACTCCTTCACACCATAATCCTTCATCACCCATATCTCAATTTCTCCATTACTATGATAAACAACCGCATAAAGACACCCTCCTAAAACCACCATATGATAATTACCCTCATCTAGGCTGCCACAATCAGGGAGTGGGACCTCTTGGAATTTCTCCTCTACCAGGTTGAATGAAACAATAATGCTATGGCTCACCCAATGAAGAGCTCCATTCACTGAGGTCTCTGATCGCCCTCTTAATTGGTAATCTGCCTTGCCTTCACTTCTCCATGCATTTGTGCCAAGAGTAAATATTTGGACCCATGACTTCATATATATTCTACATTACCATCCAATCCAGTAGATGGTATTGTATAATACATAATCCTTACCACCTTGTATTCCTTAGTGATGGGGTGGAAACCGAATCCCAACACCACCTCCTTAATCATAAACCCTGTGGGTTTGAGCAGCTTTATGTTACTTCCTGTAAATGGATTGCATATGTAGAGTCTAGTGGTGTATAATGAATCAGATAAACGCAATAGGCCATTACATGAACCCACTATATCAGATTCAGGCTTGGCAGATGTCAATGGGGTTTTGATCTTTGTTACCGCTTTGCTATAACCCTGAAGAGCATCGTTGTCTACAAAATACAGTTGGTTTTGGACATGAGAGTGGTAGTGGAAGATGAGATATGGGTTGCTCTTTGTAGCATGGAGATGATGCATGTAAGGCAGGCAAGGGTGATGGGTTGAACTGCGCCAAGCTTGGCATACAGACTTAGATTGCATGAGAGACCTAGGGGGTAGTCTTGAGGGGACGTCAAGGAGGAAGTCGCGTGGGAGATTCTCCTTTCCACTCTCA
Organism: Platanus orientalis; assembly: GCA_025762735.1. NCBI lineage: Eukaryota > Viridiplantae > Streptophyta > Magnoliopsida > Proteales > Platanaceae > Platanus > Platanus orientalis. The sequence continues at coordinate 4,826 of JAOXJP010227175.1, read as the reverse complement.
GCCTGATTATCTTCTTGTTGATGACTTTCGCTTGTCTTCCATTTCTGGTTAAGGAGTTCCATGACTTAGGTTGAAACGGGGAAGACGGATTAGGGACTGAAGAAAGAGTTGGTAGATAAACAAGGTGGGGATTAGATGTCGTCTTTTAGCTGTTTGTTTCGCTTTAGAAGGGATTAATGATAAGGTATGGGTGTTAGAGCGGAAACTACAATAAAGTTTATCCCCTGGGATCCATCGTTTATAGTATTGTATTCTACAAATCCCACCAAGAGGACAACCGAGAAAAGGAATAAGAAAAAGGATCCCACTCGCACCATTTCACGGAAACAGCCTCTCCAGAAATGGGGGTAAGGCTGCGTACATCTTGCCCTCGTGCACTGGGCTGCCCTTTTTTGTATGCCTGAATTAGAATTATGTCCAAAGAAACCAATAGGATGCGACATGGGATGGGAAAAAGGTTTAGTTTAACCAAGGTTTGGCAAAAACACCCTCCTTTACCATAACATATTTATCAAATCAATCTTCATCAAACTTCCAATCATGATGGTTTGCCAATTCTGATTTCAGTTGGTTAGCACAAGCATAATGGCATTATTATGCATTGTCCATTGTATAGTGAAAAAGGCTTTCATCTCTTGATTCTCATCGTGAATGGTTTGCTCACCCACTTGGCTTTGGGCTGTTCTTTGGAGTGGTTCTATGTAATATTTTCTCCCTCGCATTCTCTACTGAAAAGAAAAAAAAATCATGATATCTCCTTACATCAGCTGGAGATAATCTGCACTCTTACATAACTTTGGCATACTCTAATATTAAAATTTTTCCTTTAAACACCATATTCAAGTACATGTCCCATCCCATGTATGTCCCACCTACTCCATAGCGAGTAGGTTGGTTATGGACCTTCAAGAGATCAAGGGCAACTAATTAGAACAAGTGAACCCCAAAGTTTCCTTTTTGATTTTCATTCTTTTTTAGAATCTGCCAAGTGTGGATTGGAATAAAATTAAATTGATGTTTCAAGGTGATAATGTGGGTATAAGGAATCCCATACACTTAAAGGGATTCCTAAAATCTTTCATTAAATACATTCCTAAATAGACCCCCTTTAAACCTTGCCAAATTCACCCATAAGACTTCCCTAAAAAGCTTCAATCAAATCATATCTTTTATAATCGTCACCTACAACTCACCACCACCTTAACCCTCCATGATTCCATCTCCATCCATGGTTGGTTTATCATATTTGCGTTATTTTTTTTTCATATTTTTTATGTTAAGAAATTGTAATGCTTCATGAAAAGTAAGAAGTTGATGATTTGAATGTTCTTAGTGAACTTTGGAGGCTTGGCCACTTCAAATCGGTATTTTTTTTTCCCATTTTTTCTCTTTTTCCTTATTTTTATTTAAATGATCATAAAGATCGTATCATTTGTTATCAGAGTCAACATCTTTTAAATTATGACGAACAACGGGTACAAAACCATATTTCAAAAGGTAGAGGCTAAAATCAAAGTTCTCAAGGAGAACCAGGAAACTCAAGGTAAATTAGAAATATTGTAAAAACTAATAAATCTTGAAGCTTGGTATAAGGATACAAACCAATCACGGGTACATCAACAAGATGATTTTAAAATGAAAAATTTTCAACATCTTCGAAGGAATCAAGAGAATATAGTTGTCCGTAAATACATTTTTTTCATCTTGATCTCCTACATTTTGATATCAAAGATCATGATGAATGGGTTTACACCACCGAACAATTCTAATGATGTAATCAAATACCTGATGATCAAATGGTTGAGTTAGCATCAATGCATTTGACAAGTGATGTTATCCTTTGGTTTCGATGGATGAAAAAAATATTGAGCTAGAATGATCTCATGGCTCCAATTTTTGCATGCAATACACACACGATTTAAGCCACCTAAAAGCAAAAATCCAAGCAAAGCACTAGCAAAAATTATATAAATCATCTGTTGTTTGTGAGTATCAAGTGCAATTTGAAATTCATCATTCACAATTCACGACTACCAGAATCCTTTCTCATTGGGTGCTTTATCACTGGCCTATGAGACCATTTTTTGGTAGGTATTAAAATGTTTCAACCAGTTACACTTGATCATGTGCCACTTTGCATGAATTAGCACAAACTTAGAAATAATTTAACCAATCTCCATCATCCAATGTTTTATCTACATCTATTGCATCTTCTTGTTCTATCACCAATGTAGTAATAAAAGAGAACTCTCATCCACCCAAGAAATTCACATTGGTTGAACTTTATGATCAATGGAAGAAATGTCTTTGTTACAACTATGTCATAATCGACGGATTTAAACAAAAGGAAGATTTGTGAATGAATGTCCATAATCCAATGTGTGACCACACTCTAACCCTTGAGGATAAGTGATGTTTCAAGGGTGGGGGAATGATATTTACCAAAATTCCATACACTTTAAGGCATTCCTAAAATCTTTCATTAAATACATTTCTAAATAAACCCCCTTTAAACCTTACCAAATTCACTCACCAATCATACTTGACTTCCCTGAAAGACTTCAACCAGCCCATATCTTACATAATCATCATCTACAACTCACCATTGCCTTAACCCTCCATGATTCCCTCTCAATCCCTGGTTGCCTTATCATATTTGCATTATTTTTCTTATTTTCATATTTTTAATGTTAATAAATTGTAATGTTTCATGAGAAGTAGGAAGTTGAATGATTTTGAATGTTCTTAGTAATCTTTGGAGGCACAACCACTTTGAATCAACATTTTCCCCCAATCTTTTCTCCTTTTCTTATTTTTTTATTTATGTGATTATAAGGATTGTATCATATTAGGGTTAACAAGGGTCGTCTTATAGACATGAGAGTAGAGTCTATGCAGATTTTTAGCCCTAGTGTTTGAGGTCGAAGCTTCCCTTCCTTTTAGGGCCCCAAATGTTTAAGGTAGGATGTTATCAAAACAAAAAAAAAAAAAAAAATCATTATAGGTTCTTGCCTTCATACAAAAAGCCATAGAAGTTGTTGATAACTTTTATATAAAGGGAAAGGATTTACTACACCAAAATTTGTTTGTCCCCCCATGTCCCTACACCAAGCTGTCATGTGATGGTTTTTTGAATTTGATGTCTCTTTGAAATAGAGAGAAAATATTCATTCGAACACTTTTTCATGGTTTTAACCCTATAAACCCCATTTTGATGACACAAGATTTGGTGTGACTGCCCCTATGTGACCTAGGTCAGTATAGCATAGGGGCAGACACATCCTCTCCGAAAAAGTGATTTACACCTTTTGGGGATGCTTTTCACTTTTGGGCACTGATGTGTTGGCCCCTTATGCCACATTGAACTTGACTGGCCTAAGGTGCTCGCACCTAATCCTTTGGCATTTTGATATATACCTACTTTTTCATTTCAAAACTGTTTTTATAGTTTTAACCTTATACACCTCACCATTTGTGTGTGGGACACGAGAGAACAAACAAATTGGGTGTCACGGATCCTTTCCCTTATATAAATTCTCCCACCAAAACTGTTGGATTGATTCCCAATCCAAAATAATGAAGCTAACTAAAATAGAGAGATGATCCTCTATTGCATCTTAAAGTCTCTGATCTCTGTCAGTGTAACATGTACCCTAAAAAAGTTAATTTCATCCACCTGGATTTTATTTTATGTGCACGTATCGCATGGGATTGGTTTATGAACGCTTCCCTTAACAAACGCTCATCACTGCTCCTTGTCAGAGGCGGACACATCAGCATTGAAAAGTGATTTTCATTTTTTGGGGGGCACATATTCACTTTTCGGCACTGATGTGCCCGCCGCCTGACAAAGAGCAGTGGTTAGCATTCGTTAAGGTGAGCATTTTTTATCCATTCACGTATCGCACTGCAGCCATCTGTATAACGATGCCAGAAGTTAAGCTTCAATAGAGGATCGTAGCTCACTAATATACGCTTGCAAGATATTAGAAGAAATAACAAATGGGTTTATATGTGGAGAGTAGAGGATAACCAGCAACAAATAAAGAGCCCTTACTTAACATCCCATTCAATTTCTGAGTAATTTTTTACCAGAAAAAAACAAAAAACATTTCTGGGTAATTATTTAAGATCCATATGAAACCGAAGAATGGGAGAGATACAAATGGTAGCAAGGCATAAAAAACTAATTAGACAATGTTATAGAGAGAATTAAATGGAGATCCACCAAGGGTTAGTATAAAGAAGTCTAAACTGATATTACCACTTCTCTGTTTTTCACTCATCTCTGCATTCCTATGTCCACCTCGGCTGAAATGATGCTCCACAAATGAATAATTGTCTCAAAACGATTTGGAAGCCCCTGAATTCTAAAAACTTCAAACTCTTTGCACTCTGCGTCATAAGACACTAGTGAGCTCTGTCTTGAGCCATCAAGATGTATTAATATCTCCTCGTTCTTCAGTAGGCATAAAACTTGAACAAGTTATTTCTTCAATTTTTTATTCCATCTATTGAATCTAGTTGGGATGGTGAATTCTATGTTCCAAGACTCATTCACATGGGTAATCCTTCATCACCCATAACTCAATTATTCCATCCTCGCGAAGAACAGCCGTAGAAGGAGACCCTCTTAGAACCAGCAAATAATAATTAGACTTATCTAAGCTGCCGCAATCAGGAGATGGGTCCTCTTGGAATTTCTCCTCTGCCATATTGAATGAAACAATGACTTTTAGAGTTTGTTCACGCATAGTGGTTTTAGTCACCCAATGACGAGCTCCATTAACTAAAGTCTCTTATATTGGGGGGGGGGGGGGGGGGGG